>CM046843.1:1766186-1951104 GCA_025618425.1 Heliocidaris tuberculata
CAACCGAAAGAAAGTTCCACAACTTTTTAAATAATCAAAACCCATCTTCATTGTTTTTTGTCCCAACAAACCGCGAGGAAATTATTGGGATAGTAAATAAATTGGAAGGGAAGAAAATTTCAGGGCATGACGACATTGATAATTAACTTCTTAAGTCAATTATCTTATCTTTTGCAAATCCTTTGGTTCTTATTTTTAACCTATCATTAAGTACGGGTATAGTACCGAATACTGAAATAGCCAAAGTCATCCCAATGTTCAAGAAAGGTGATGCCTTGTAAACCAATAATTATAGGCCAATATCATTATTACCATCCCTCTCCAAAGTTTTAGAAAGAATTGTCTTTGTCAGAGTTACAGCCTTTCTCAACAAACATAACATTATTTGTGATTCCGGTTTGGCTTTCAAGCAAGCCATAATACAACACAGGCAATATTAACATGCATAGATACTATAGCCCATGCCATTGATCACCGCTTGCATACCATCGCAGTATTCCTGGACTTTTCCAAGGCTTTCCATACTATAAGTTATCACACTACGGTGTCCGAGGGAAAGCCTTGGAATGGTTCAGGAAATATTTATCAAACAGAAAACAATTTGCAGAAATAAATAATCATATGTCATCGTTACGACCCATAATCTGTGGTGTTCCACAGGGAAGTCTACTTGGTCCCTTATTGTTTATTATATACATAAATGACTTTTATAAATCCTCTATCATTTACTTTATTTGCAGACGATTCAAACCTATTTTATTCTCATTCTAATCCTAATAACCTTCTTTCAACAATAGACAAAGCACTTAAATAGTAGAATGGCCACACACATTACTCACACGAGGATTGCTGTGTGTTATAGAATACGCTACACATAGTGCGAAGCGCTGGGTTTATTGTGTGGGGAACCTTCGGGTGGCCGTTACCAAGCGTTTCTTACAGATATTTACAATCGTGAATGGAATGTTAAATAATCTCGTACATGTGCCTTATGATAAAAGGAGAATAGTATGTGACTATGTTAGATAAGTTTCTTGCCAGTATGATATTTGCTACCGAGACTGTCTATGAGCTTTAAGAAAAATTTCCTAGGCCTACATTTTTTCTGGAGAAAATTTTTACGCCCCCACCCCCCCCCCAAAATTTTGTAAGAATGCCTGTGAATATTTCGATGTTTTACTCTCACCGTATATCTTGCCACTGTATTATTCATGCATGCCATACAACTCCATTGTGATGATTATTACTATGTTGCAGTCCTCTTCCTTTCCCTTTACTCCAAGTTCCCTATCCTGGTCTCTCCTTCTCTCTGTCTGTCCCTTTCCTCTTTTCCTGTATTAAATTATATTGTATTGTGTATTCAGGCGTACCCGCTACAAGCATCTGGCTTATTGGGACTGCGCCTTCTTCCCTATGTAACTTGTTCTTGATTGTACTGATATTACTTTATATATGCATGAAAATTGTACTATTTGAACAAATATTGAATGTTGCAAAATCAATGGAAGAAAATAAATGTTAATTTGAATGAATGAATAATAATTACTAGAAATTTAATTCGTCATTGAAGACGAAATTGGTGGTGGCATAGCGCCCCCTTATGGTTATTACCTGGACTAGAACTGTACCAAGTTTCAACTTGATTCACGGTATAGTAGCAGATATAGACTTGCCGTCGGAACAACGTTTTGATGTAGTACTAACGCAATATTGACGTGACGTCATTGAAACTGTACCAAGTTTCAACTTTATTCACAGTGCCGTTTAGGAGATACAGACATATATATATATATATATATATATATATATATATATATATATATATATAACTCTATTTCCGGCGTAAGGACGTTCCACAGTTAAAGCCAAATCCATGTCATTTTCACCAAACTTTGCATACAGTTACTTTGGTCCATGACAAGCCCAAATACGCATAGAAAATGATAGGTCCATGTGCTTACTTTTTTTCTATGGGACACTGAACTGTGCCATGATTGGGTGTCAGGCAGAATGACGTCATCGCAGGTTTTTGGCCATTGATAGGCCTCAGAATTCCCAATGTCATATACAAATCCCCATTATTCTGTCAAAATCCATGTCATATTCGTCAAACTTTCCAGATTTGTAGAGAAAAGTATACTGAAGGAGGAGAAAGTTTTAAAAATGGGGGTCAATGCACTCGTTTTTATGCTAGCATCGCCCTCATTTGGTGGGAAAAGGTCAAAAACTCCTCGTAAGAACTGTCTGAGAACATGTTTAGGAATGGGATGGGTTCGAAAAAACTATACTGTACATTCAAAATCTATGTCAGATTCGTAATTTTTTCCATATTTGTATAGAATTATATACTGCAGAAGGAGAAAGTTTTAAAAATGGGGGTCCATGCACTCGTTTTTGTGCTAGCAGGGTCCTCAGGTGGGGGGAAAAGTCAAAAACTCGCAAAACTCGCAAAAACTGCACATGGCTGGCTGGGAACCTGTCTGGGAATGATATGTGTTCGAAATAACTCTACTGTACATTCAAAATCCATGCGAGATTCGTAAATTTTCCCAGATTTGTAGAGAATTATATACTGCAAAAGGAGAAAGTTTAAAAAATGGGGGTCCATGCACTCGTTTTTGTGCTATCAGGGCCCTCATTCGGCAGAAGAAGTCAAAAACTCGCAAAACTCTCAGGAACTGCGCATATCTGGCTGGGAACCTGTCTAGGAATGGGATGGGTGCAAAATAACTCTCCTGTACATTCAAAATCCATGTCATTTTCACCAATGTTTCCAGATTTGTAGAGAAAATTATACTGAAGGAGGAGAGAGTTTGAAAAAAGGGGGTCCATGTACTGGTTTTTGTGCTAGCAGCGCCCCCCCCCCCGCATTTTTATAATAAATAATTTCGCAAGGTTCCCGAAAAACCTCATATTTTGGTAGCGAGTAGCCTGAATATCCTCATATTCGGGCAGCGAGGTGCCGGTATACCAAAAAGTGTTTAAAATTTTGTACACAAAATATAGAAACAAAATAACTCTATTTCAGGTGTAAGGAGGGATATTGAATAACAATGGATGATTACAGTGCTTCAATTATTCCATTTTTTAAAATGAAAAATTCTAAACCTCGCACTTTGAAAATATATCGGAATATAGAAGAAAAGGCGGTGCGGGGATGTGCTTGCATGGTCGGGGGGGGGGGGGGGGTAGAGCTGTAAGCAGGTAGCAAGCGTGCGAAGTGGACCGATATTCTTGTGAGGTGGGGCACCTCAGAGTATTTGCCCCCTCCACCCTCCCCAGGAAAAAAAAAGTAAGGCACCCATACTTTTGCGCACCTGTTAACGACTACTAGTATTTCAAACATAATAATCACGGTAACGACATAAGCTTTGGTTGTCTATATTTTACGCACACTTTCGAACCAGTGTATAAAAAAGAAGGAAATTGTAAGTCGTTTTGAGTGACATTTTATTCATTATTCTATTTGCTCATGTCTTTGACTGTAAGGATAATGATCATTAGATAATCATATGGCATAGACAAATGATTCTTGGGCATATATTTGACTTTCTTTCTCCAGCTCTCTTTTTGTGCTTAAGGAATAACTAAAATGGGAGGTAGATGACCACGACTATGAATTCCTAATTACATCTACCATGTCTACCTTTCATTTTTCCTATACGACTGCCTTTGCCTATAGAAAATTCATGAGGGGGCATCGAATGTTATCTTTCAGCTCAAGCTCGTTAAATTTGTTATATATATTTTTCACAGGTACAGAATTATTGATTTCATCTATTTTTACCGGGTTCTTGTTACTGCGCACAATTGCGAACCCATTGTTAAGCATTGTGTTTAATGTGCGTATCCATTGTCTTAACTGCGCGCAATACTCTCCCGGTGTTGTGATGACGTAACACAGCCAGCCAGGATGCGCAGCTGAGGTGCGCACAAACATAACTGATGAACGTCCTTAACGCACGGTCGCTTTCGCCGTAACGCCGAATTTCTATTATGACGGAATAAACCGCATTGATAGGATTCCCCCTAACGTAGGAAATAATCAGTGTATGTATATATATATATATATATATATATATATATATATATATATATACATATATATATATACATATACATAACGTCGGAACAATTACGTTTTGACGCACTACTGACGCAACGTTGATGTGATATCATTCATACTCTTAGAACTAATTATGACTATTAAGGACTTAAACTGTACCAACTTTCAACTTCATTCACCATGCCGTTTTTGAGATATAGATATAATGTCGGAACAATATTTTAGAGATATTTGAGGAAAATGCACAATCAATTGAAGTACTTGTAGACTGAGTAACACGGTTGGTTTTTCTACGTGTTGATGCAAATTATACTCACGAGCAATTTGTAACAATCGTTTAGTATGACAAGTGGGATCATTCTGTAACAAGTCACAATTAATGGCACCAATCATCAAATAGGATGTGGCTTGCACATTTTCTAAGACAATTTCGAACAAATCAAAAATATGAATACTTGAATCGGGAGGCCTATACCATGGTATAAGTATGAAAGTCTTTTGATGTGATAAATTAACCTGAATACATAACAATGCAAGAGAATTAAATTGTAGATCAGTAAGGGCTGTAAAATTAACAGATCCTTCAAAGTATACCATTACTCCTCCTCCAGATCTGTTTCTGTCTCTTCTCAAAGTGCGATAACCTGGCACAGATATCTCTTCATTCGTGATACTACCATCGAGTCCAGTCTCACAAAAAGTCACAAAATGAAAAGTATTTCCCATTATGATATTTTGTATCTCTTCAATACTTTTTAATAAAGAACAAACATTTAAATGAGCTTTATTAAAACCATTGAATTTATTCAAAGATTGAAATAAATCGTTAGTAATATCAGAATCGTCTTCCTTCCCCGGAAAAAAATGGAGGTCCGTTGATTGTAATATCACTCTCACAAACATCATCTGTGTTATAAAATGTCAATTGACGTAATAAACAAACATCACATACCCAGTCAGAGTTCGACTGAAATAATCCATTACTTGCAGAACAATTTAAATGAACCAACTTTCTACAATAAACACATAATATGGCATTTTGATTCCATTTAACACTTTTATTACAGGTTATAACTATGCAGGAATATTTCAGTCCCATTTTAACAGTTCATATCAGGAAATGTACGTTATATCAAGTTCAATTTAATCGTTCCAGGTCAGCGTCTTTTGTGATTTTCACCTTCCTTCCGTCCTCCATGAGCGCAAAAATCCTACCATCACAATGTCCAGATCCTCTTAACATTGCTATGCGATCTGGCTTTGAAGAGGAGGTCACTGTGTTCTTGAGTCAGGTCCTCGTGAATGAAGATGTGGGTTCCTTTCAGGTTTGACCGCCAGTCATATATCTCTCTCCGACGATTGTAGCGAATGAACTTCACTATGATGGGTTTAGGTGGCGTCCCACGTTCACCTTCGCGCGCGAACTGGAATCTTGTGACTCCTATCCAGATCTTCTCGCTTCATAGTTCTCTATTCTCCTTTATCACTTCAATGACCAAATCATCCGTATTCTTGGATGCCATGGAGCCGTAAGCAGTTTCTTCTGCTATATTGCTCTAGCTCTTCATTGGCTTCATGGCATGCCTTTATCTCCTTCTTCAGTGTTGAGATTTCTCTCTTGAGCTTAGTGATGTTTGCCACTTTCGACTCAAGGTCAAACTCTACAAATCTTTATATACGTCGTTTGAGAGCTTCTCGGTTACCAGCAATGGACACCGCTTTGACGATAGTGTCGATTACCGGTTTCGACACGAGGGCAGCCTTAATGCTAGATTGCAAATCTTCAGACACTCCACTCGTCTCTTCTTCTCCAGCTCCATTCACTTCAGCCATAACATCTCCCTTCTTGTTTGTTTTATGTTTTATGTTGTTTTTTTTTGGATTTATCCCCCCTCTCTTACTCCCTTTCCTGATTTCATCTCTTTTCCTCTATCAACCTGTCCCTCCCTATATCTGATTCTTTATCTAGGTGAGCCTTTGTGTGTTTATTAATTAAGTTAGTTAGTTAACGTATACTATATGTAAAAAAACAAAACAAAACAAAACAAAAACAAAGAACAGATTTCTGAATCGTGTATATAATTATAATGATGAGAAAAATTGAAAAAAATGTAATCGCTTGAAACGATAATATGTGACTGTGCACGACGGTTTCAGGCGGAAGTCGCAAAAATCAAAAGGTTTAATTTTACATTCTCTAGAATCTCTGGTTCATAAGCTTTAAAATGATGTATAACAACTCTTTTTTCCTCAAGTAGAAGTCATCGTAAAAAGCGACATGGGAAGTTTCAGAATGGAAATCTAAATAACGGATAAAATCGCATTCAAAGTTTGGGTGCGAAACAAAAGCTGAGGGTGCGAAATTCAGCGTGACCCGCTTCGAAACTTCCTTAGCAACGTTCCCCCTTGAACATGACCTCTCGCATGAGGCAGACTGGCAGAGCAGGGTAGAGTGCCGTGTGCAAACAAAAAGATATTACTCAAGTGATACACTGTCACGTGACAGGCTCCCTCCATTTATCAATGGCTGACCCAGGGTTGATCACTGAACTCTGTAGAGTTCAGTGGGGCTTACCATTGCGCGGGCTTTTTGTTGACTTTTAGCCGCGGACCTGAAGGTGGATTTGTGACGCCGCAAACGCAATCGTTGTCCATACTTACAAACCATTTTACACTCTATTCGTATACTTAACCAGCATGAATAAAATCGGAATAAATCTTGTCTTGCCTCTTGAGAATGAATAGAACGAGACACGCATTTCAGCGGGAGGTGCGGGGGGTGGAAAAGGGCTCCTTCTTGTTCATTTTCAATGCAAGAATCAATAGCGAAATAGCGCCGAGACGCTTGGGGATAATATCCTCATAGCGGGCTCGCCAGTAGGGCAGGATCTTTTCTCCTTCGCTCATTAAACAACCGCATGATTACAAATAAGGATTATGTATTATTTGGCAAGTGAGGCAAACAATTAATCCCCCCGGAAAGGGAGAGATAAATAGATAGAGAGAGAGAGAGAGAGAGAGAGAGGGGGGGGGGGGGACGAACGGAGCATTATCATTACATGTGCATATAGTTGCATTTACGGAGCATTATTCTATTTCACCTTTGACTAGAAATCGAAATATCGAAATTCCCCAATTTGTATTGTAAACATGTTAAAACTACACTTAACAAGTATAACGTAGACTTCAAGACCCTCCCCCGTCTTATTTTGTTTTCGCATCCTTCACAATGCTAAAATAAAATGCATCCTCTGAAAAAAAAAATATGCACCTTTGTAAACTTTAAATGTATGATATTTTAGACACGTATTAATCAAGCTAAAAGAAGAAGAAAGGAAAACAATTTTAAAGGAAATCTCAGGAGTTTTCGACTATAATCAAAATATTACGTAAACAAAAGAAAAGTCAAACGCTCATTCCGTTTCCCATAAAAATTCTGTGAATTTCTCCATTATACCACCATGGCTTCTTAAAACTAGCCGCGAAGCGAAAGTGACTGATAGTTCTACTGAATTAAAAATAATTGGATTTTTGAAGAGAGACTTCATCATGCTGATGGTGATGAACTGTTTAATATCATATGAAATAATTTTATGAACGTTGAAAAAAAAAAACAACAAAACAAAACAAAACAAAACAAAACAGACTGATAGGCAGACATTCCGACATCATCGCGAACGGGAAACCATATACTTTTCCGTAGAATAAAAACAAAAGGGAATGGTAGCTCCACAGAACTCCTAAAGACGTAGAAGGCTCGTGCGGGTGCGAAATATGTAGCTAACGCTCGTACGTGATCACGTGATATCCGCCATCTTGGTTAGTCCTTCGCTCTCGATCTCCAGATTCATGCAGTTCGTCGCGTCAACGACATTCATTACAAAATGTTTGATTGTTGGAATATAACACTAGGTTGATATAAAATCTTTCTGAAATTGCTGCTTTTGTTAATGCTAGTACCGGTACTGAAATGAACCAAGAAAAAAAGAGAGGGAAATTTCTCTTGTAATACATAAAATATATTGCCAGTGTTATCAAATGTTGCCATTTTCATGCTTATTTGTTATTATAGAAGTGCAATCATCATCCACTCGATCTTGTCGCTCATTTTGATAATTTTACCGTACTATATTAACTTACTATTTCAAACAACTTTGGTCACTGAAATGACAAGAAAATCAAATTTTGTGGCCATTTGCTTAACTTGCCCTCGCCGTTCTCATGGTTCTGGCAAATATCTTTATCGAAAGTGGAAATGTATATAATAGTATTCATCTCCTGACTATGCAAGTCTTTAATCTTCTTGTAAGAGTTTGATATAGGGTGTGCTCATTTTAGTACGTTGCAATATATAGCCCTCAAGAAAATTCTTGTTTTTACAGATCACTGTTATGATCCTGACATCTGTGTTTTGTTGAAGGTTGTTAGGATGTATTGTAGATTCACGCTGAATAAGAACATTAAAAAATAAGAATACATTGGTAAAGCCAACGAAGTGTCACAACTGCCAAATTGGAAGCAAGATAGCTTCGAGAGGACTACAACTTAAACATTTATTTTTGCCCAGCCCATCAAATTCGAGAGCCATGAATTAACTGCAAATAAGTCAGTACAATTCTAATATGATGCAAAGAACTCGACCGCAAAGGATTTCGGAAAATCAACTTTAGAGCAATTTCAGTACCCTGTTTGGATTACATAATACGTCATTGTGATGTTCGCTCATTTCAATAGGCTATGGACATGGCTATTGAAATTGCTTAGGTTGATTTTTCGACTAATTCTTGGCCAAAACTGTACTTAACACGTGAAATTTGCAGATTTTTTTTTTCTTATTGTAGTATAAAACACTAAAAAATCACAATTTATTGCACAAGTACTGTACTTGTATTCAAAATCACCGGTCCCCAAAATCATGCATGTAGTAGAAGTTCTATGATGATTATGCTTTACTTGCCTTTGCTGCATGTGCCAATGTCCAGTTTTATGCCAAAGTTATTATAGCACAGTTGCAGATACATTTATCTGTGATTATTATACATGTAAAACAAACAGCATAGTCATGGGTATATTTTTTCCCCATGTATAGGTTATTAAATTATAGAAATTACAAACATTATCAAATGATATTCCATGGATGGTAAGGATAATTGAGATGATCAGAGAGCAGGGAATTCTGACCGTAAACAATAAGCACATCATCATATTCATCTGTTTCTGAAACTCGATCAGTATAGACACACAAAATCTGCTTGGTTTTATCTTGACACTCATAGTGAAGGGGCATGACAAACAAAAAGATAGAACAAAGGGGAGAAAAATAAAAAGAAAGGAGAATTAATTTAAAGTAAAAAAAAAAAAGTTGAATAAAATTGATTCAAGGGCCGCGCTGAGCAATTTTTAAAAAAGGGCAGTGAACATGCGAACGAGCAATTATGATATTACCATGGTGCGATATCTGTTTATAGTGGGAGGAGGGCTACAGACTTACCTCCCCCCCCCCCCGCCCCCACCCCTGTTCCCCTGCATCTGATTAATCATACAATGTCAAACAGTTCATCGATAAAGTCCTGAATTTATAAGAATTATCAACAAAGATAAAAAGAAACATGGCAGCTAGAAGCATGTTGAACAAACCTTGAATCGGTAGCCTAGCTAGAGCCGGGGTAATATTGGAGAGCCTTAAGCACCATTCATGGTGGATATGAGCGCTATATGAATATCCAATATTATTATTATTATTATTATTATTATTATTATTATTATTATTAAATCAAAACAAATTTGTAGGCCTTTTTATATCAGATGACACTGTACAAAAGGTATATCGTTATACCAGGAAGGTGACTCTTTCACCTCCCTGGTTATACAAGTCGTGTACATGGCACAAAAGATGAAGTATATTTTTTTGTTTTTTAACGTGTAGGCCTACATGAAAATGTATTTTGCTTCTTTTTGCCAAGAAGGATGACGGTGAACAAATGAACTCAGGCTGCCTTCTTGAAAGAGAACTAACAATGATAATACTGATAGAAAAAAAAACAACTGTTTAATATTATCTTGAACTTGAGAGAATAAAAATCTAACCTTTGTGTCTTGAAAGAGAACCAGCCCTCCCCCCTCCCAAAAAATGTACATGATATTAGTTGACGTTACTTATGTATGAAAAGCAACTGAACTTAGTGGAAAAGCCAACTTCAGGATTTCAAGAGACGAAGGCACTAGGCCCTTTATTTTGATAGAGAAGATCCTATATAACATAAAAAGGCATTGAGAAGCACACGGTCTGGTGGGTTAGTTGAAAAGATCGAGGACTAAGCAATATGGCGGCGTGTGCACTCGAGCGAATCCTCCAGCGGGTTTGACGGCTATACCGCGATCTGTGCATTGTGAATGGGTATGAGCCTTCTACGTCTTTAGGAGTTCTGTGGGTAGCTCCCGTTGGGCCAGGTTACCTATATATTTTTTTTTTCTAATGTGTAATGGTCATTATTTAAAGGTTTTACCTTATACAAGTCATAATGAACGCAAATGAAACTAAATTGAGCAAATCCAAGTTTGGGAGCAGAGAGGAAGGTGTGTCTTTGATGATCCTCAGAAATTATGAATTTCTTTTAATAATTCATTATAATAATTTATATGTTCAGTGTACTTGTAAACTTATTAAGAAAAAATAAATTTGTACATATATTTGTCATATTTTCTGTAAAAATATCTGTAATGCCATTGTCTTTTCTTTCTGTTGGAAATGAAATAAAATATGAATTTGAAATATGATGCTTCCCCTGGAAATTTTGAAGATTAAACAAAAATCGCGTCCCACAAATCAGCATGTTGATACCCATTTAGTTCAAAATGCAGTTGTACCTGGAGCTTTTTTTTCACAGAAACACAATTACAAAAGTCACAGAAAGGCAGCAAAGCCATAATTTGTATAGAGAAAAGAGAATTCAGGGACCATGACACATCGTTTTCAGACTGTGTTTCACAACTGTTTCAAAACACTGATTCTGGTTTCGCAATAAATTATTGTCTGATAAAGCGCGAGCAGGTGGCAAAGACAAGGAGTTATCACAGCCAACGCATACATATTGCCCATGTAAAGAATTCAGATCCTTTAAACTCTTTTCATAAACTTAACCAGCATTATAAGAATCCGTATCAATTGTCCTGCCCTTGGAGAAGAACAATACAAGACACGCATTTAAGCGGGAGGGTGGGGTGAAAAAGCTCCTTTTGTTCATTTTAAACCAAGTGGAGGTGCCGTGGTCCAGTGGTTTAAGGCGCTTGATTGGAGATGTGAGGATCGGGCGTTCGATCCCCGGCAAGGCACTTATGCCCTTGAGCAAGGCATTTTATCTACATTGCTCTTTTATCGTACATCAAATAAATGAAGTGCTATAGGCATATTGATGCCAGTATGTGCATGTGTGTTAATATATATATATATATATATATATATATATAAAATAAAATAAAAAAATCGATAACGCTGAGAGGCATAGGGGGCATTGTTTTCAAACTGGGCGTGGTCAGGGTAACCATAATTCCACCTTACCCATTTAAAACTGCATGCTGTGTTGTTTCGCAAGTGAATATGAACGGTTCTTTTTTTTGGGGGGGGGGGGCTGTGGGCGGGCTTTACTCGAGTATCATATCGCGTGTGAATGTAGCTACTTTCGCTGTCTCCGCTCCAGTGATCTCGAGGCAGGAGAAAAGAATAAAATCCGCTGGCTTGACAAAGTCGACAAATTATGTTTATTACCACCGTTCTGTTTGGTTGTATTCGTATCGGAGTGATGCCACGATGAGACGTATTAAGGCCATCTATAGACTCATGTTTGTCGCCATGGGTGTCATCTGCTTGACTGTTATTTTTGACTTACATTTCCGATTACCAGGTAAGTGGAATACGATAATTAGCAGCAACAAGTAAAATAACATTATGTATGTATTTAGAGTATATGCTCCGAAGTCCGGCCGGTCTATCGTTTGCATTGCAAAATCACTTTAAAATGCACAATATACATAAAATCATCATATATCACATATCACACAGTAAGGGTACATTACCAAAGTCAAAGAAAAACAGCAGTGGCCATGAAGAAAGTATCCATAAATACCTCATTTTTAGCTATACAATTTGCGTTCCCACTACGAAAAATTGAAAATTTTGAAAATATGCCTTTTTTTATTAATAAGCGTGTTGTTAAGGAAATAGGGTTTTGAAAAATAAGCTGAATTTCAAGAAATGTTTAATTTTAGATCGGGATTTTTCACATGTCGCAAGCTCAAAAGTGTCCGATCGCTAGTTGCAGTCGTCGGCGCGCCGCGGCGAGAGCTCCGTGCGAATGGCGATGTCAGGGAGTTTTCGCATCAGCAACGTATACGCGCATGGGCGGAAATCTCCCCTCAGAAGTGGGGGGGGGGGGGGGGGGGACACATTTTTGTTTTCCACTTTGCTGTTCTACAGAGTAACAAACACAAACACACACCCCCACACACCTATATACATATATATACGTATATATATATATATATATATATATATATATATGTATATATATATATACATACACACACACACATATATATGGGGTATTGGGAGTAACCGCCCCCCCCCCCTACCTAGATCCATCAGTACTCCAGTACATGAATAAATGTGCGTGCATAAATATAAATGAAAACATTCTAACTCGAAAGGAATGCCAGAAATTGTGAGTCTCTATTACTCATTTGCTCAGTCTCATCGGTCGCACTTTAAATGTTAACAAACATGGTATTTTCATCCCCATTTCTCTCCCACATATTCATTTGTCAATGTTTAAGGCAGCCTCTACACAATCAGTTCTTCTTCCTGGTCAGCATGATTGTGGTAGCGATCACAATCATTTAGTTCATTATTCTGTCCCTTTCTAAATTTGTTTGATTCCAGTTGCTTCCTTGAGTGTACTTAATTCATCCTATTAGATACTTTTTTTATTTATTAGTAAACGAATCAGTAATAAATAAGGAATGAGAAATAAATAAAATGGCTGATACATAACGTAAGCTCACAAATAAATAAACAATCTATGCAACAAAATTTGTATAAAGTCAGCAAATTGTACATCTTTATTTAAGTAGACCTTCAATACCTTGTAGGTAATGCACATAGATTGCCTTTCTTGTCTATCGATGTCTATGACCAAGGATCTGGACTATTCGATGACGAGCATAGGCATAAAAGTGAGGGATATAGACCAAGACCCGTTCTAAATAAAGAGTCATTGGGAACAACATCACTGAAACCTGACTTGAACACAGGGGAAGCCTTTCCGAAAGGTTAGTCCCGCCCGTACCCTGGGTTGCAGTCGATCGATTAACGTTCCATTACTTGATTTTTATTGTTTGATTGCACGCCTTTTGGCCTACTAGCAATTTTGCGTGCAAGGCCTAATGGATTGATCCACTTTTCGTAGGTGAGAGAGTGTTAGAGAGGGACAGCTCTTTTGGTAAATATACTGCCACACATAATACTTATGGCCCCCAACGGGCTTTTTGGCCCTGAATAAACCGACTGCTGACATAAATCATATGCAGTCTCATGCATGGAGTATGTAAAAAGGGGTGACGTGCTTTGCGTGAGTACATATGAAGATACACGTAAACTAGCAAACTACATGTATGTTATTTTCTCAAATCCTCGCAAGACGTCACAGAGTTGCCAATTGGTGTCTTGTTGATTACAACGTCAAAACTTTCTTATTTCTCATCGGATTTTACTCAGTCTCAAAATTCTAGTGTGGAGTTCTCCTTCAAAAGAATCATCTACGGAATTAAATTAATAGCACCTGCACAAAAGGGCACGTGTAATAAAATATTGTTTATAACAAGGCGATGACTTTGTTCTAAAATGCTTTTGTTTTTTACACTTTACTTATAATTATCTACTAGGCCTACGTGTGCGTTCTTAGCAAAACAGTCGAATGCTTTTGGAGAAAAGCAAGGAATCAATAGGGGAGTAACTAAAGACAAAAATATAAAGGGTAAAGTACATAAGCATATTATTTTAGTGATATGAGCTTAAGAGACATGAAACAGTTCGCGAAGAAACTTTACGACAAGTTCGTAAATATAAAAACTGAACAACCCTGAGAATAAAATGAAAAAGCTAAATTAATAATAAAAGATAACACTATTAATAGTAACACTAATAATAATAACACTAATGATAATAACAAAAGAACAATATTAATAATAACACTGATAATAATAACAATAATGGTAATAATGGTAGTAGTTATCATTACAATGATAATGATAATAGTAGTAATAATGAAAATATTCTTAACAAAAATCCATCAATGATTAATACCATTAGTAGTAGTAGTAGTAGTAGTAGTAGTAGTAGTAGTAGTAGTAGTAGTAGTAGTAGTAGTAGTAATAGTAATAGTATTGGTAATAATGATATCAATAAGAATAATAATAATATGCGACCCTAGACTTTTTTTTTTATAAAGTCCGGTTTCTATTTTACTGATCATTAGGTTGTGGACAAAGCAAATACTACTACTACTACTACTACTACTACTACTACTACTACTACTACTACTACTACTACTACTACTAATAATAATAATGATACTAATAGTGATAATGATAACGATAATGATAATAATAATAATAATAATAATAACAACGAGAAAATTGATAATGATAACAATAACTGTTAATAATGATCCATACATTGGAATAGGAAATCCATCAAGAAAATAATGTGAACAATCGAGATGAAAGGCGTTCAAGAGAAATAAAACTAAAGAATACAACCCATTGAAAACCGTAATTTTACGAAGGCTTATTTCTGATTGAGCCTACCCTACACCAATCAAATACAAAAAACAAATACTTCCCTAGCAAAATTTTCTACTTGAATTATAACATTGGAATCGTCATTCGTCTATCGGGTCATGACAATTTGCTGACCATCCTAGCGTGCGGCAGCGCGACATCTTTACAACATAACCCTGCCCTATTATCCTAAATGTGTGTGCGTTTCCCAATTCATAATAACTATTCTTATTTCAACCACTGGACAGTCTCATAACTCATAAGAAAGTAATGTTGGGTTCTGTTCATCTTCAGATAAATCATTATATAGTAACATTCCTACTACGAAAGCCTTGCACATTGTTCTTGTGAAAGATTAGAAAATCATCATAACAAGCTCACAATATAATTGTTCATATTTACCAGAATTTAACTAGACATTAATGACTGTACTCCCAATTCAAAATCAGACTGTACTGTATCATTATCAACCAACATGTTGATCGGACAGTATTATATTTATCCGATAATAACCTAGTCGCATAGACAAGACTGATAATATGATATTAAAACCAAAAGCCAAGTATCAGTTGGTTTAGGATCGTTTTGGAAAGGAAAGGGGTTCTTATTACGCGCTTGAAGCTATACTAGTAATCGTCTGCCGCGCACAATGTGGTGGGGCGGCCAGGATGAATTTCTCTCATTTTGCAGGCCCTGGCAGCCGTTCATTGTCTTTAATCCAAAGCATGGACCTAGGTCCATGTCCAAAGCAAGAGCAGTCATGAGTTTGTGAATAAAAGCTGAGTGTATGAAGGGCCATCCTGGCCGCCCCACAACTTTGTGCATGGCAGACGATTATTTCCTTGCATAGTTTTGTCCATAGATCGTTGTTATGTACAGTTAAAACAGTTACCCCCTTTTTTTTAGCTGGGTTGACCCCCTCCTCTCGGTCTACATGTCAATATTTGAATTGATGTCGTTCTAGGTTTTTTTTTTTTGTTCCTCTGATTCTTTCTACCTCTTATCCCTTGTTCCTCCTTTTTGGGTAACCTTAATCCCTTTGTATCTTTTCACTTTTTCCTCCCTTTATGCCATCTTTCTAGAAGTTTTATATCCCATATATTTTTGGTTAAATGTCGCTTTTCTGAAGGTTCATAATTCAGAGAGTTTCATTTTTCCGAAAGGTTCGTTTATCCCAAGTTTCATAAATCCGTGAATGGAATATGGTTCCTATTTCCGAAAATTAATAATGGTTTATGATTCCGAAAATGAAATAGGATTCATATTTCCGAGAATGAAAAGAGTTCATAATTCCGAAAATGAATAAGGTTCATAAAAAGTTGGAACGAGGGGCCGAAACGACGAAGCCCCCCTCCCCATCAGGAGCCTAACAGAAGGGAAAGAGAGAAAAGAAATCTATAAGAGAATGAGAAAGAAAAAGCAGAGGCGTCTCCCCGGGGGTGGGGGGGGGGGGGGGAGGCAGCGAACACGTGCCCCGGGTTGCATTTGAAGGAGGCGCAACAAACCGCGAAAAAGAGAGAAGCAAAAACGGGGAAATGGAAGACAAAGGAAGAAATTCAAGAACTTTGAGGATTATGTGCACCTATCACCTGCAGTGTTAATTGCATTAGAAACACAGCTTTTAAATATTTAAAATGCGAACATTTTTTAAAGCTCGGTCTCTGGTCTTACTGCTTTCTCTCATGTCATGTTTTATGATGAGTGGCCCATTTGGATATAGGTTTTGCGTTGAATGAGCGTTAAAAATTTGAAAAAAATATGAGAAAAAAAAAACTTTGCTCCCTATTGTATAATCTGCATAAAAAAAAAGGAAATCGGCTCATCCATGGTCCTGGGAGCTGGGGATGCTGAAGGTGCTGTAGGACCCCTAGATTTTTACTAGTAGGGCGGCATATAGCTGAAGAATTGTTCACTTTTGTCTAAAAACACCAAAATTGGCACATGTTTTAAGTTATCCATTCTCAATAATCAACAATATTTGATATGGAAGCAATTTTAAAAACACAATTTCGAGGGAATTCGGAGCCAAATTGAAATGAGATTCCTGCACAGCTCAACAAACAATTTCCGACCCTATCACATGGGAGTCTGTACCACGGCCCCATTCCATTCATTGAGAAATTCCGTACTGCCACTACCAGTTACATTGCGCTATTAGACAAATATTAAAGGGGAAGTCCAACCATTAAATAACTCGCTTTCAACAGAAGCAGAAAAATCAGACAAACATAGAAAACAACATTAGGGGAATCTACTTCTCAAACTGCAAGCCCACTCTTGGCTACGGCAATCCATTTGTATATTTCATATCTGGCTAGAAAAAGTCAAATCGTGTGGTATTGTTTTATCAGATTCTTTACAAAAGCACATGGATGGTTGAGGGAAGATGACTCATTTTTATAAACTCATTATGAAACAAAAAGGGTCATTCTCAATAGCCTATGCACAACATAGGGCTTATTAAATCCAAAGTACCCTCTATATCGCCGCCCCCCCCCCCCGGATAAAGGCCTAGCCTAAAAACAAAGTAAAGTCTGCAAAACATGGGTCTGCACAGATACAAAGTCATTACGCCCCCACCCTGTCAGGGTAGATGCCGCCGCCCGCCCCCCCCCTCCCGTCCATCGATCTATTCTTATACGCCACTTGATCTACATTGCATCCGTTAATGAGACATTGTTGAGGAGACTATAGTTTCAAGACCCTTTGGCGGTAAGGAGATAGTATTTGCACGACGAATTCTTTTAAGACGATAAGTTTTTTAGATCCTTATATTGGAGATATAGACATGATAGATGAAGTACGCTGCTTGGCCTTCTACAACTTGGCAGTTACTTCTAAAATGTGATTTTGACGTTTGACCTTGGAATTTGGGTTGAAAATGTCTTAAAACCAGTATTACAAAGAACAAAATAGAATATGGTGCTTACCAAACAGTTTTGTGAAAATTTGAGTGATGTTTCCTATACGGCGAGTACTAAATCATGAACATTATGATATTATTTAACTTGACTGCACAATTTTCTTATCGGAGGGAAACTTTCCACCTTTGCCCAAACCAGACGCCTTCACAATAATTTATTATGGTCAAATAGTCTCAAACGTTATCATGAAATTTGTTTTGAACCTGAGTAAAGACATGTGAAATAATTATGTGAAATATTACTTCAGGCAGGAGTGTAATTCGGGGATGGACTTGCTTGGTGACTTATCCCCGGGAAAATTTTGTGGAAAATGTGAAAAATACGTATAAATAACTTAAGGTTATAGAGCAGTTATTAGGCTCTGAAGTGCTTAATACAAAATGCAAAGTTTTACAATTCAAAATGGAAAATCAACTCCCTGTTGTTCGAAGAAATTGAAAGTAGCAATAATGACGATTTTAGCTGCCTGTTCTAATAATAGAAGAGAGAAATGGGTGCATGGCAATTACCACCAAGCTCAGATTTTGAATTACGCTTGTGAATAAAGGAGGTCGTAAGTGCATTAGAAAACTAGTTACACAAAATTTCCTAACGACCACGGAAAATGAAACATATAATTTACAAAGAGGTATCGAGAAGAGCGAAGATGTCATGTTAACATGACTGGGGAGTGAGCCTTCGGATATAGCGATGCGTATGTCTCCTTCTGACTATCCTCCCCCTCCCATCCAGATTTCCCCCCTATTATATGGAGGTGTGTTTATACGCGTAAGAATTTAACACTATTGTTGGTATAATGATGATTTTTCAGTTAGGATTGAAAGGGATACCGTATAATTTTTTATCGCCGCCAATGTTGGTGGTTTTTAGTAACCCACAATGCAAGACAAACCGTTAGACCTGCTTAGGAAGACAGGCTGGAAGATATAATAAATGTGATGTTTTATACATATATATACCAAATTGTAAGGAATTAAGGAAATACCATATACAATAGCTTTGGGCAACTCTGGTGGACATAACCACCATACGAAAAGAAATGAGAGAATAATGGTAGAGAATAATGGAGGACAGCACTGGGGAACTTTGATTTAAGCCACGCTTCCATTATCTTCGATGCATGAAATATACAACAATACATCTGACCTTCTTTTAGAATAAGTTTTCTCAACCTTCTATTTTTTATCGTCAACTTTTGTCATTTATTTAGCTTTGTATCTAATCTTACATTTTTTATTCAGATTACCCTTTTTCTCATTCTTGTACTCATTTTTCCAATATTATCATTCTCGAAGTATGGCTCTTCTTTGAATTTCCCTTTCTGTAAAAAATAATATATTTTTCGTTCTTTTTTCCTTTCTTCTCCTTGCCTCATAATAGCCCTATTCCATTTCAGGAACCACGAACAATTACCTGTTAATACAATGTGAAGGGTGTGGAATAGAATACCACGCACAGTCCTGAAACAAACCTCTTCACGTCTGAAAATGACTTGCTTTTATTAACATCAAATATTTATTATTACCTTTAAAAACTCTATGTATTATATTCCAACATAGAAATGGGGTATTGTATTGTCCCTCGCATGAATTTTCGTTTCATTATCTCATAATTTTGCATCCCAGTAGGATGAAGTTTACAAATTCCGTTTTTAAAGAGATCAGAATTTGAAAGAAAAATGTTAAGATCTCATAATTATATTAATTGGCTTTCTATTGTGTAACCTGCCTTATTATAAAAAAGGCATTGCGCCCCTCCCCCCTCCCCAATATTATATTACCCTGTGTATAAGTTTTTCCAAAGGGTGTTCTTCACCCTGTTATGAAGATGCTATAGGAGTCAGTTTCAACACAAAATCTTTGAAATTAAATATATACATGCACTGCAACCTTCACTCAGCAAAAGTTCAAAACAAGTTTAAACCACTAAAGGCTATTTAAACGTTTTTTTGCCTTTCTTATTCTCTCATCAGAGCTGAGTCTCCTTTAGCAATGTCACATAATAATATTAGTCTACAAATATGATACCATAATAAGACTTACAATACTGTGAACATATATATGCTAACAAAAGGAATCGATGCGAGCTGAAAGAATGGAAGAAGAGCTGGAGGGGTACGATCGAACTAGGAAGTAGGCGGTATAGGCAGGCCCCTGGGAACGATTTTTTTACAGGGGTGCTGAGCATCTCTCGCTAGCTTCTCAAGAAGGATGAAAAAATATTTCACTTCATCTTACAAATAATATGGTTTAAGACACTTCCACACCCTCCGTTGTATCTATTCTCTCTATTCTTTCTTCTCTCTGCCTCTTCGTGAATATTTCTCTTTTCCGTACAATTCTCATGTTGCACCTCCATTCTCCCCTCTTTTTCCTCTTTCCCCTTCTTTTTCTTTTCTTTTCTCCTCCCCCTTTTTCCCCTCCAATCAAGCTCAGCGGTCTCTTTCTTTTTTTGTATGTAGCTATTTTTCTTTTTATATATTTATTATGTAATAATGTATTATGTACTAAGGGCACCCTCGCCCCAAGCTTTTGCTTTTAGAGGTGTGTCCTCCAACTATGTATGTATCACATTAGTGTATATTTTGTCATATTTTTTGTTCAAAATATATGTACATTATTTTGCTCATTTATTAATTTGTATATTGAAAAGTTGGAAATAAATGTCTTTAAATTGAATTGAAATTGAACAAATCTCAAAAAAAAAATCTGACAAGCAAAAAAAAAAAAAAAAAAAAAAAAAAAGGGTTATCAGATTTTTGGGGTCTAGTTTTCCTCCAAGATTCTCTGACAAGCAAAAAAAAAAAAAGGTTATCAGATTTTTTGGGTTTAGTTTTCACATATAATTTATAATTCTTATATAAAATTTATATAGTCAACTACAGTATGTACACAAAAAAGTACACAGGGGTGCCATGCCCCCCCCCCCCCACTCTAAAAAGTCAGGAGTGCTGCAGCACCCCCAGCACCCCGGCTCCCAGGGGCCTGGGTATAGGGATTAATTATAATTATGCAGCCTTACTAATATATGGGGAATGTTTCTCCTTGAGCCCTTCCTCAACATAAGGGGTATACATGCATAATAATTACCACCACATCATACACTAATTTCCTGCATTATACTGGGCCTGCAAAATATGAAGCAATCGTACCTGTTGTAAACCGCTATAGCCGGCCGGCTGAATGTTGGTGTTGATGTTGCCATTGTTGCTTTGTCATGCTCGTTGACGTTGGTTCATCTCACTTCTCAGCATCTACC
This sequence comes from Heliocidaris tuberculata, assembly GCA_025618425.1. NCBI lineage: Eukaryota > Metazoa > Echinodermata > Echinoidea > Camarodonta > Echinometridae > Heliocidaris > Heliocidaris tuberculata. Next base: position 1,787,268 of record CM046843.1, read on the forward strand.
CCTCAGAAAAAGTACCACCATTACCAAACGTGCGTCCAACACAAATTATTGGGTGAACAGTTTGGTGTTTGTATTCCACACAATTTGATATTGATGAAATGAAAGGACCCCTATATATTGCTATCTACATAAATTATAGAGCAAGACAGTGTATAGAGGAAAACGCGCCAAATGTTGAAAAACGCGCCAAAGTCGGTGATAAGCTGTTTGTCATGCCCCGTGTAGGTTTTGGCATGTTTTATGGATGCCAAGGGGGTACCGGTCAGGGAAATCAAATGACCTTGTCTGAGTAATGACTGTAAGCACTGTTTCCACCAAGTTAGGGTATGCAATGGATATTTATACGCTAATGTAATTTTGACCCCCCCCCCATGTTTTTTTTTTCTTCTTCTTCACGAAAGAGCTGCATGCATGGAGTGTCCACATTCCCACTCCATACTTCAAGAACAGGTGTGGAAAGTGGAAAGTGGAAGAGGGAAAAATTGCCATTACTAGTTTTTAGCGTCAGCCGAGTTGACTTGTTTACTGATTCCATTTCTTTTACTCAAGGGTGGCTGTGTTTATCCTGAATAAGATAAATGTTGGACTTGGATTTCACTGTCCTACGTTTTCATTTTATTTTCTTTTTTTCTTGGGGGTATAAAACATTGTTGAAAAATGTTTCATTGTGAGTGTATAATTATGTAACATAAATTTAAGGTCTAAAGTTAAGACTACGAGAAAAAAAAAACGAAAGCGACAGGGAAATTGTCAGCAATGAAGCTGCAACAGGTTACACCTCTTCCACCTCCCTGGTTACACCATAGTCGCGACGTCCACACAGAAAAACAGGACACAAATTTCTTGCAGACCATGATTTTATTTTTTTCATTTAAGACATTCAAATAACCCGGGGGTTATTATTCATCGTGCTTCACTGTAGTGCAAGTTATGTAATTCCCAATTTACCATGTGCCTATTGTATCGTAGAAATGATAGGCTCATTATCATGGTTATGAGGCTCAAAATACATTATGCTTCTCAAGCAAAGCGGCGCCGTACCCTTTCGAGTCGCTGAAATGATTTAATATTGTTTTGAAATCCCTCGACACAGTATCTTAATTCACAAAAAAACACCCTGAACAGTTGTAAGATTGTAGATGTGCATGCATGTCTAAGTATATATTAAACAGCACTAATTAGTTTAATAATAATAGAAATGTATTGATTTTTAAAACGATACGAAGTATACCAGAACAAAAATAAGACGATAATGATAAAATTAATATAATCAAATACAAAGAATTACCCCCCCCCCTAAAAAAAAAACCCCACAATGTTTGCGAATGCATAATCACATCTCTATGGATGGAATCCACTTTGCATACATTAGTTGTTGTTATGTCGGGCAAACATCATTAAAGTCACGTGTGCAAGAATTGCCGTTCAATATCCATTGAACTGTTGCTAAGATAAGCTACCCCAGAGTCTGGAAATGTAGGCTTATGAAAATAATGAAATCATCTAATAAGGGGAAGATGTGGAAGGGGTTCATTTAGTTTTATTTGCAAATTCATTAAATTAGATCAATTTCTTTCCTTCTAGCTCTCAAGTCTTATTTCTCTTCCTCGTTTCTTTTTCTCTACCTTCTTTAGTGTGTGAATTGGGGGGGGGGGGATAGAGCCAGGGAATGGAGGGTATGGTACTGGATTATGTGAATATATTATGTTGTATCAAAAAGCCTGCATGGAATAAGTGCATGGGGTCATGACCTCCATGTCCTTGCATGGATAGGGCGAAGCACGTAATCATGCAGCATTTCCCTGGTATGTGGAAGCGTGTGCAATGAGGTATACGATGCCTGCTTGCCTCCTTTGTACCTCCTTGGTTCCTTGGTTTTAGTAAAATGCGTAGATGCAAACAATTTGCCTGTGTATTTTAAAGGGCTCACTCAACTATTTAAGTGCTACCATCGTAGCATGGCTAGTGTAGCATCATCTATATACCAAATTAATTTACCTAACGGCTGCTACTGAATGGTGAGAGTAGAAGTACAATGTAGTACAGGCTGATGAGCCAGTGCTTGTCACATCGAATTCATAAAAGGGTCAAGCTCTCAACCTTATAATGTTATTAACATCATGTTATCATCGCCATTATCATTGTTATTATTATTACTCTTATTTTTATTATAATCGTTATTATCATTATCATTATTGTTATCAGTGTTATTATCATTATTATTGGCATTACCATTATTATTATTATTATTATTATTATGATCATTATTATTATTATTATTATTATTATTATTATCATTATTATTATTATTATTATTACTATTATTATTATGATTATTTTTATTATTGTCACCATTATTATCATTACTATCATCATCATCACCATCATCATCATCCTTATTGTTATTACATTATCATTACATTATTACATTATCATTAATTCAATTTGATTGAATAATAATTCAGGTTACTCTATTAATAGCAAGAATACTGTGCGCTTAGAAACACCAGTTAAAGCGCCATATAAATGTTATAATTATTATTATTATTATTACATTGCCCATGTGAAATTCACCTAATTTCTATCATGTCGTCTTTCTTTTTGTCATGTTAAGACTTAGAAAATAAATGAAATGAATTACAAATATCTTATTTCAACATTTAAAAAAGCCCGAAAACGCCCCCTTTTCCCTATCCTCATCAATATCCCCATGATCTTGACAATTTTAAACATATCAACTAAGTTTGCTACATCAAAGATCAACCTTTTTTTCTTTTTGCTTTTTTTTTTTTTTTTTTTTTTTTTGCTGTATATAGAACTGTCTGATTTGTGTTCATGCGTCAACGGCGGAATTGGGAGGGGGCAGGCGGCATGGCTGGGCCAACGCCTTAAAAAAAAATGTTCAAAAGAAAATGTTCCCTTAATTCTAAGTGTACTGGTGCACTTCTCATGATGATGACACAAATTATGTGGTAATATCGCGTTTTGTTTATCTCATGTGCCCTTCAGTCAATATAACTCATGCAAAATTGGTACTTCTTCAGTAAAGACAATGACTCCAATTCATGTTCTTTATTTCACAGCAATTCTTCACCAACATGGTCCTTATCAAATCCTGGTAACATGAATGATTGTCAAATTCGTTTTCTTCAATGAATCATTTTTCCTCATGAGATTTAATTTAAGAATATATTAGCTTGAATTACTCCCTCAGTTCTCGACACTACCCCTTAATCGTTCATAAAGAGGAATAGCTTGTAGTGTAAGATTATTTATTAGATTGTAATCTCAAAACATTTTCACCCCAATAAAGACATTATATACTCGCCCAATGCTATCAATGCTAACCTTTTTGTCTATGTTTCCAGCTTTGAGAACTTTCTTTCATTCATTCTATATTCAGGACATTTGTCATTTAATTCGACTACAGAAAGTATGTATTCTTAAAGGTAACAGATAGTTTTGGGAAGCCCTTAAAAACTTTTCGTGAGATTTCTTTGATTTTACTTTAATGAATAGCAGGGTACTAACATAACTAAGATGCTGTGAAGTTTTTTCCTCCTCAAGTGACATATTTACTGAATGAGAGGTGAAAAGTAATAAAAATCCCTGGCCCCAAAAAGAGGGGATGTAAATTCAAACAACGGCCACACACACTACTCACATTAGGATTGCTGTGTGTATAGAATACGCTACACATATTGGGAAGCGCTGGGTTTATTATGCGGGGAACCTTCGGGTGGATATGGTCTTAGCATGAGGCAGCGAAAAGCCGTTACCAAGCGTTTCTTACAGATATTTACACTAAAATTTGTTCAAAATCGTGAATGGAATGTTAAATAATCTCGTACATGTGTCTTATGATAAAAGGAGAGTAGTATGTGACTATGTTTGATAAGTTTCTTGCCAGTATGATTTTTGCTACCGAGACTGTCTATGAGCTTTAAATATTCCTTATTCAGGGGTCTGAATCATCTTTGGCATTTGCAACTTACATAAAATGAAGTTTTTAAAAAGATCGGAAGGCTTGATTTTGATTTTTTTTTCAAACCTACAGTTCTCTCAACTTAATACGTGCCCATTGTGATAAATGCTATAGCTAACTCCATAACGTCAGACCATATAAGGCTTGAAATTCATCATTTTCGTTGATATTATATGAAAGGTGTATTGACATTTTCAATTTTGACCTCAGAATTACCTGCAACAAGTTGAACCATATTTTACGATATAATATTGAATTGAGATATTTTACAAAGTATGTTATGTCATACACTTAAAATTCTTTTCATTTCTGGATTACACCTTTATCACCAAAGCCTGAAAGTAAAATATACCCCCCCCCCTTCTTCGCTGGAGACATCTCTCTCTCTTTCGGAGTTGGGTCAGTGACTTGAGATTGTGTACAGTTGTACTTGCTCTTTGTTCGGGTCGTTATATGCTTCAAGTTCTACCACTTGATTTGATTTATGAATTTTATCTTGTCAATTAATGGAAATGAAAGGGAGCATTTATCATAAGTGAAAAAGGGCATTCCTCAGACTTGAAAAATTGCACTCATCATCAGCAGGGAAAAGGGTGCAATAATGTAAAGGAGGGGGCACTTTTCAGAATGAAAAAGAAACACTCCTCAAATTTTAAAAGGGACATGTATTTGGAGGGGAAAAGGGTATTGAATCGATAGGAAGAGAAGGCACTTATCAGATTTGGAAAAGGCATTTTTCAGAAGGGGATAAGGGCACTTATCGGAAATAAAAAGGGCTTTTATTAGAAAAAATGGTAAGGTAAGTTCTTCACTATAAAAAATAAAAGATAAAAAAAAAAAAAGAACAACAAACCATGTAATGAATATTCATATCATTATGTGTATACCTATATCCAGTATAGAAAACAAGGGAATAGAACGTCTGAAATAAAGATGCATCCAAAAGTGTTAATATGGATATACTACTCGAGTAATATATCCATGGCGTTACTTAATGATGCTATTTCCATTAACAGAAGGCTGACTCAGTGAGGTACTACTATACTACTAGGCCCAGGGCCAGTATATACCTCCTTACATCCAGGTGGGAGACAGACAGCCAGCCCTACATAGCACGTATCAGTCAATAACTGTTCCCATATTATGGGCAAGACGATATCTCTCAATCTTATCCAGAACCATGGATATACTATGCCAGAACTAAGCTCCTCGTGTAACAAATATAGTAATGCGTATACGAAGGAGGTGGGAAGAGAGACCTCCCTGCGTATGCTAGCTCTTAGACCATGGATATTACCAGGGAAAAGTTTTCCCTGGATATATCCATGTTTGCAGTACAAACCCTGTGTCGGAAAGTCCTACGGTTCAGAACCTCTGTTACAGTATTCGACTGACCATGCAGAGTTGGTGCCCATTGATAAAGTGTCAAAGTTAGGGTCATTGCTTCCGGATAAGCTTTTGGAGTTCTGACATCATAGAGATGAACGACTACTAGAACTGAATGTGGATGTTACAAATTCATTGTATTCGATCAATTTCTTTCTTAGTTTACTTCCTTTTTTTTTTCTAGTTCATATTCTTGGCGGAGAATGTCGGGGGAGGGCTAGTACTGGATTATATCAAGGAGTTATCATGGATATACTACTCTAGTAGCATATCCATGATTATATAAAAATCAAGCCTGCACTAACAGTGAGTGGGGTCATGACCTGTCCTTGCATGGAGAGAGCACGGAGATGCCAAGGATACATGTATAGTTTTTACTTGTTAGATCTGTATCGTATACATAATAACTGATCAGGTGTATGTGCAATGTCCTTGCGAATAAAATGAAAATAACATTTTGGTGTGTTTTGAAGTGCCATATCAGGGAAATATTAGTAACATCTCCCTGGCCAAATCAAGATTTACTAACGTAGCATTATCCATCAAAACGATTTCCTCTTCCACCTCCTAGCTGCTGCTACTAGCTAGTATGCCTATACCATGTAATAGTCGTCTTAATACTGCTACTCTACCACTACTACTACTACTACTACTACTACTACTACTACTACTACTACTACTACTACTACTACTACTACTACTACACGACTATACTGCTATAGTAGTACTGTTACCACCACCACCACTACTACTAGTCTACTACTGCTACTGTACTGCTACTACTACTACATCTACTACTACATCTACTACTACTACTACTACTACTACTACTACTACTACTACTACTACTACTACTGGTATGCCTATACCATGTAATAGTCGTCTTACTAGTTCTGTAATACTGCTACTCTACTATTACTACTACTACTACTACTACTACTATTTTATTTCATAGCTACACATGTATTTCTTTTCGCTCTTTATATCTCTGTTTCCCAATCTCTTTCTTAGTGTGTGTGTGTGTTGTGTGTGTGTTGTGTGTGTGTGTGTGTGTGTGTGTGAGAGAGAGAGAGAGAAAGAGAGAGAGAGAGAGAGATGTTTGTTTTTATTATATGCAATACTTAGATGCAGTGCTGCAATAGTTTTTATTTAAACACTACATATACATACATATACATGTACATGTATACTGCATTTTTGTATACATGTATATATTTTTTTTTCTCTTTCTCTTTTTCACTTTTCAAGGGAGCCCCTCAAACAAGCCTTGCTTCTCTGGGGCATCCCGACCATTGTAAAAATATTTATTATTGAAATAGTCATATTGATTTGTAATTATGTACTATGTAAATTTGGTTGTTTTTTTTTTAATAGAATGGTTGAACCAGTGAATGAAATGAAATGGAATGAACTAAAATCATGAAACATGATATAAATCATCTATAAGGCTATACATTCCTTTAAAACACACACACATGTGATGCAAAGAAAGTTAAAATGTGGAAGACAAAAGCACAGTGTACATGAAAAACGAAATATGGGTCTGTAAGAAAAAAAAACTATTTAAAAAAATATGGGACAAAAGATGAAATAAGTTATATAGTTATAAAACGAACAGAAATTGCATGTAAATTTGAAAATGAAAACACTAAAATAAAAGATAACCAAAAGAAACTGTCAAAAAGTGTATCGGTATCAGTATCAGTATCAGTGTTATTATTTGTATTGCTCTATATCTTAATGTTAAAATGAGTAAATGCTAAGTATCATAACTCAGATCTGCAGGGAGAAAATTCCTACTGTCATTTTGTATTATTGGTTATTCTTTTTTTGCATTTCACTTGGACTTCAAAGTGTTGTTTTTTTTTGTTTTTTGTTTTTTTTGTTTTTCGTTTGTTGTTGTTGTTGTTTGTTTGTTTTTTGTTGTTGTTTTTTTTTTTTTTGGGGGGGGGTCATGTCTTCAACTTTGAAAACTTTGTACATCCCTATGGGTTATTTAAGTCTACATAAATGATGTAATGTTAAATCATCCGTGTTCAAGAGTTTTAATGATTCTGTGGTCAAGGTATATTGATTTACACAGAATAAATTATTCTTGACATTTATCTAAATACTTATTCGTGTTTTCTGTCATCAATATTAGTTTAGGGGCAAAGATGGGTAGAGTTTTGATACAATTTTCTTCTTTTTTCACCCCAAAAATAGACTTTCTCTGGAGAGAATAATTTCCCAGCATTATCACCCTACTAATGAATTATATGAAATCAATCCCATGAAAATGTCACACCTATTCTCAGGAGCAGACATTATTTTGTTGTCGGGGGGGGGGGGGGGCGAGTATAGGGACAACATTCTTTTCAAGTTATGCAAGGGAGCGTAGCGATCAACCAATAACCTTTTGTATTTTTGTAGCTAAACTTAGCATTTTATTTAGAGCACTTTAAACGCCTTTATAAAACAGGGTACTGTACATGTAGATTTTATACATTAGTTGCTATACATTTTTCTTTCAGTCTTACAAATTTCCGGGAGACAAGTCCTCCGCCCCCCCCCCCCCCACCTCGAATCGCCACTCTATCTATTGTACCTCATCATAAATAAAATCTAACCTGGATTTCGTCGTTTCCGTTGTTGTATGTCAGGTGTAAAAGCACGTCGAACCATATTTTCGCCATCGCCATCAATATTATCTCAAATTGTGCTAGTTTCAAAAGAATTTTGTGTAACATAAACTTTTCATTCATCTCATATGTGTATTACACCTATATCCAGAAAATGCGCTACGTAAAACCCAAAGATTTTAGGACGCTGGTAAACTAGATCCCCCTCCCCCCATCTGTCATGAGATTGTTTTTTCTTCAGTCGAATCAGTATAAACTCGAGATTTTAGCTACTTGCTCTTTGAGCTAGATGTTTGATTGTTTGATATATTTAAAATTTAATTCGATACATTAAATCTGATCCTGTGAAAATTATTATCAATCATTAGGTGACTGTAACGAAAAACAATATATTGGCCTCTTTTTTTAAAGATAAAATGACAAAAAGAGTTGAAATTTATGAATAAATACAAATACATAAAGGGTAAATGATGGGATTAAACATTTACTATAATATGGAATTGGTAAGACCAGGTCGAATACTAAAAACAATTTTGGAATATGAGAAATTAGTGTCACTTTGAAAAAAGAAAATCACATAATGGCAAGTAATTCAGTCATAGAGGGCGTAATAAGAAACGAACAAAATGATTTTTTTAAAATATAAGAACCTAATGTAAAATCACCAAAATTAAATGATGATGTTTTATGTGTCTGAGGATTAAAGGGATGAAATTTCAGCTCCGTAGCATTTTGGAATTTCGAGTAACAATGAGCTTGCCAGAACGTAACAAGACGGTTAGGGTTCATAATCATTGGACATCAGCTATCATGACTATGGCAATGGAAAACTCTGTCTTTGATTCGTCATTATGTCATTCCTAAAAGGGTTCTAGAGAAAATTCTTCTTACCATACTGGAAAACATTATCATGATATCCTGGGGAAGTATATCAATTAATCAGGATCGACACAAGATCGGAGATTTATTCTCCTTCTCCGGGCTGGACCGCTCAGAGTAAACTTCAGATTCAACATTAGCAGATAGGTGTTTGTTTGGACGAGTAGGCCTATATAATATATTTTTCATATAGAGCCTCTACTACACGACTAAGTAAGTGGCATATTGTCTTTAAAATTTGATGCACATGCTCCTAAGAGATTCCATAATTGTGCAACACAATAATCAGTATTTTAAACCAAATTTGAATTCGGTTAAGGTTGAAAATCGACACAAAATCTAAGTGGTTCTTTTCCTTAAACTCTAAATCCAACATTGGTGTTTGGTTGTAATTTAGCGCTGCCAGGTATAGAATATGATTTTTTCATAAAATGTGATTCACGTGCTCCTTAGAAATTTCACAGATGGAATGAATATAGGTTATACCAATGTACATGATGTAAATAGAATTTGACTAAAATGGACCCTCAAACCGAGAATGTACACCACTAAACTTACCTGAGTAAGACCTGGCAGAGCTTGGTACGACAGGGTTTAGAATCAGTTGCACATGTTGTAGTTAGAAATCAATAAAGTTATATGTTTGCTAGAAATTCCGTAAATAGAAATATGTTGTACAATATGATTGGTATTATAAATTTAAAATGAAACTGTTTGTAAGGTATAAAAATCGACATCAACCCTGAGTGGTTCTTTCCCCGGAACTCTGGGCGGCACTGCTCGGCTTTAACCGTAGACCCAACACTGGTGGCTGAGTTGTCAGAGTATGACAGGGTTTAGAATGAGTTGCACATTTTGTAGTTAGAATAGAGTTATAAGTTTGCTAGAAATTTCGTAGACAGAAATATGTTGTACAATATGATTAGCATTATAAATTTAAAATGAAACTGTCTGTAAAGTATAAAAATCGACATCAACCCTGAGTGGTTCTTTCCCCGGAACTCCGGGCGGTACCGCCCGGCTTTAACCGTAGAGCCATTACTGGTGACTGAGTGGTCTGAGTATGACAGGGTTTAGAATGAGTTGTACATGTTGTAGTTAGAATAGAGTTATATGTTTGCTAGAAATTCCGTAGATAGAAATATATTGTACAATATGATTGGCATTATACATTTAAAATGAAACTGTCTGTAAAGTATAAAAATCGACATCAACCCTGAGTGGTTCTTTCCCCGGAACTCTGGGCGGTACCGCTCGGCTTTAACCGTAGAGCCAATATGGTGACTGAGTGGTCTGAGTATGACAGGGTTTAGAATGAGTTGCACATGTTGTAGTTAGAATAGAGTTATATGTTTGCTAGAAATTCTGTAGATAGAAATATGTTGTACAATATGATTGGCATTATAAATTTAAAATGAAACTGTCTGTAAAGTGTAAAAATCGACACCAACCCTGAGTGGTTCTTTCCCCGGAACTCTGGGCGGCACCGCTCGGCTTTAACTGTAGACACAACACTGGTGGCTGAGTGGTCTGAGTATGACAGGGTTTAGAATTAGTTGCACATGTTGTAGTTAAAATAGAGTTATATGTTTGCTAGAAATTCTGTAGATATAAATATGTTGTACAATATGATTGGCATTATAAATTTAAAATGAAACTGTCTGTAAAGTATAAAAATCGACATCAACCCTGAGTGGTTCTTTCCCCGGAACTCTGGGCGGGACCGCTCGGCTTTAACCGTAGAGCCAATACTGGTGACTGAGTGGTCTGAGTATGACAGGGTTTAGAATTAGTTGCACATGTTGTAGTTAAAATAGAGTTATATGTTTGCTAGAAATTCTGTAGATATAAATATGTTGTACAATATGATTGGCATTATAAATTTAAAATGAAACTGTAAAGTATAAAAATCGACATCAACCCTGAGTGGTTCTTTCCCCGGAACTCTGGGCGGGACCGCTCGGCTTTAACCGTAGAGCCAATACTGGTGACTGAGTGGTCTGAGTATGACAGGGTTTAGAATGTGTTGCTTATGTCGTACTTTGAATGGAGTTATATGTTTGCTGGAAATTCTTTAGAGAAAATTTTTTTGTACAATATAATTGACAGTATAAATGTAAAATGAAATTGCCTTTAAAGTTGAGAAATCGACACAAAACTTGAGTGGTTCTTTCTCATTCTGAAAAGTGCCCCCTCCTTTACATTATTGCACCCTTTTCCCTGCTGATGATGAGTGCAATTTTTCAAGTCTGAGGAATGCCCTTTTTCACTTATGATGACTGCTCCCTTTCCTTTCCATTAATTGATTAATTGATAGTTATTTCACAAGATAAAATTCATAAATCAAATCAAGTGGTAGAACTTGAAGCATTTAACGACCAGTGGCGGCACCAAGGGGGGGGGGGGGCATGGGGGGGGCATTTGCCCCCCCCCCCCAGTCAGAAGCTTTGCCCCCCCCCAGTTGCCCCCCCCCAATAATTTTCGGAGTGAAAAAAAATAAAAGGGTGGAAAATGAAAAAGAAAAGAAAAGAAAAGAAAAAAGTGAAAAAGGAATGGAGAAAAGGAAAAAGAAAGAAAACGGAAACTTGGAAAGCAGTGGCGGCATCAAGGTGGGGGGGGGGGGGGGGCATGGGTCAAATTTGTTCGCTCACCTCGTGTAAATATCCTCATATTTGGGTAGTTTTATAGCCGAATAATTTCTGTACATTTCCACTATAATAGTGTCAAAATTTTTGCTCGCTCGCTTCGTTTGCTCGTAATACAGGCCTATAACTCCCACCACATAATCAGGCCGCGAGATGATCAAATGTCCTCATTGGGGGGTAGTTTTATAGCCAAATAATCATTTCTGTACATTTTCACCACAAAAAGTTTCAAAATTTTTGCCCGTTCGCAATGTATAACTACCATCTTATTATCGGGCAGCAAGATGCTCAAATGTCCTCATATCTGGGTAGTTTCATAGCCGATTATAATTTCTGTACATTTTCACGACAAAAAGTGTTCGCAATAAATAACTACCACCTCATAATCGGGCAGCAAGATGCTCAAATGTCCTCATGCATATTGGGGTAGTTTTAAAGCCGAATTTGTAATTTCTGTACATTTTTACTACGAAAAATGTCAAAATTTTTGCTCGCTCGCTTCGCTCGCTCGCAGTATATAACTAACACCTCTTTATAATCGGGTAGTTCAGCTAGATGCTTAAAATGTCCTCATATCTGGGTAGGTTTATAGCTGAATATTCTGTACATTTTCACTACAAAAAGTGTCAAAATTTTTTTTGTCCGCCCTTGCCCCCCCAACATTTTCTTTTGCCCCCCATTTGCCCCCCCACTTTAAAAATCCTGGTGCCGCCACTGTTAACGACCCGAACAAAGTACAACTGTACACAATCTCAAGTCACTGACCCAACTCCGAAAAAAGAGAGATGTCTCCAGCGAAGAAGGGGAGGGGGGAATATATTTTACCTTCAGGCTTTGGTGATAAAGGTGTAATCCAGAAATGAAAAGAATTTTAAGTGTATGACATAACATATACTTTGTAAAATATCTCAATTCAATATTATATCGTAAAATATGGTTCAACTTGTTGCAGGTAATTCTGAGGTCAAAATTGAAAATGTCAATACACCTTTCATATAATATCAACGAAAATGATGAATTTCAAGCCTTATATGGTCTGACGTTATGGAGTTAGCTATAGCATTTATATACAATGGGCAAGTATTAAGTTGAGAGAACTGTAGGTTTCGAATCAAAATCAAAATCAAGCCTTCCGATCTTTTTAAAAACTTCATTTTATGTAAGTTTCAAAGGCCAAAGATGATTTAGACCCCTGAATAAGGAATATTTAAGAATACATACTTTCTGTAGTCGAATTAAATGATAAATGTCCTGAATATAGAATGAATGAAAGAAAGTTCTCAAAGCTGGAAACATAGACAAAAAGGTTAGCATTGATAGCATTGGGCGAGTATATTATGTCTTTATTGGGTTGAAAATGTTTTGAGATTAAAGGAATCTAATAATTAATCTTACACTACAAGTTATTCCTCTTTATGAACGATTAACCCTTACCTCGGGGGGGGGGGGGGGGGGTAGTGTCGAGAACTGAGGGAGCAATTCAAGCTAGTATATTCTTATTTATCTTAAAATAAATCTTATAAGGAAAAATGATTCATTGAAGAAAACGAATTTGACAATCTTTTATGTTACCTGGATTTGATAAGGACCATGTTGGTGAAGAATTGCTGTGAAATAAAGAACATGAATTGGAGTCATTGTCTTTACTGAAGAAGTACCAATTTTGCATGAGTTATACTGACTGAAGGGCACATGAGATAAACAAAACGCGATATTACCACATAATTTGTGTCATCATCATGAGAGGTGCACCAGTACACTTAGAATTAAGGGAACATTTTCTTTTCAACATTTTTTTAGCTAAATTGTACCAACCCCCTCATTTATCGGATTTAAATGAAACATCACTTGAACTGGTAATTTCATATAATGACATGCAGATATATGTAACAGTACAACTATGGGTCAAACAACATTTGCAGTCAAACATGTTGACACTTTCCAAATACACGCTTTCTGGAATCTGAGTTATTCTTTACGAATTCCTCAACTATCGTGCTTACTGATATCTGCTGGCAGCTAGTATAGTCTAGTGGCTAACAGTATTCGTAATAAATAACAAGACTCACGGGCATTAACCCCCCCCCCCTCCAAAACAAAATTCCTTACACAAGAAAAATGATCACACCCCCCCCCCCCCGATCAAAAGAATTCCTTCGTGAATTTAAGCAAGTGAGATTTTTTTTAACGTAAATATTGTCAAAATATCAGTGACAATAATAATAATAATGATGATTATGTAGGAATGATAACAATTGTTATAATCATTTTTATTAATCAATTCCAGGCATCAGTAGCATATTCTTTATCATTTAAAGCTAGTCTAGATCTTATTGAATATTTCATTTAGCATAATGATTTTTCAGAAATGTAGATCCAATTAATAAGACTTTTCTTAACACTGAGAAATCAAGGGCAGTGCAGAGGTAGGTGGATGTAAATTGTTGATTATATTATTACAATGGTAAACTAAAGGAGAGAGGGGGAAATGTGATGTTTAGTGATGGGCATTCCTTCTCCTTCCCTCCTCCCCTGTGGCCAGATCAGTAAAGCCAAAGGCAAAGGAACCTAAAGTGAGGTTGGTCGCCATTTGCCTCATTGTTCCTCCTCGGCCTAACGACGTAAAAGCATTCCTGCATATATGGTCCCCTGTTCACTCTCTGCGCACTCTTTCTTTCCTTTTTTTAAAATTTTTTTTTATTTTAAGTTCTTTACAAAAAGAAAATTATATATTTCGAAATTTGAGGATACATGTACATGTAGGTAATTTCGGTTTTGAATGATGTATTTTTTTTCATAATAAAAGACCCCAAATTGTGGGGGGACATTTGATATTGTGTCCCCTACCTTCCAAATAGTGGGGGGGGGGGGGGGGGACGCGTCCCCCCCGCGTCCCCCCGGGATTTCCGCCCATGTATACGCGGGATTCTAGGACGGAGATTAACTATTGCACATGACAAAGGACGCCAGCCCAGTCTTTGTGGAATATTGAAGAAAAATTGCCCTAACCCTAACCCTAACCCTAACCCCGATCGTTCGCTCTGAATCTAGGACGAAACTACTGTTCCGGTTCTTCAAATTTCCACAAAAACTGGACGGGCGTCTTTTGTCATGTGCAGTTGTTAGGCCTAATCTCCGTCCTAGAATCCCGCGTACGTTGCTGATGCGAAAACTCTCTAGTGTCAGATATCGCTACACCCGCGGCCGGATCGCACACGGGGAGCTCTGGCGTGAGACTCTGGCTCGGGCCGATGGGATTTTGATCAGCTCACGCACAAATGATGCGCGCGCGAACTCTCCATTGAGTTTGTACATGGGGCTGCAAACCGGTGCATGTATTCCGCAAACCGGCTCCAAAACAGGGAAAATAAAAAATCGACATTACCATGGCAACTCTTTATTTTTTTCGGGATTATATTTTTGCTCAAACAGTAATATTATGAACTTCCATTATTCGGGTAAAAAGTGAAAATGATTCTGGAATAAAGAGTTCTAAAATTGGATTTTGTCTTAAGTGTCACAATGGACCGAAATAGATTGAAAAGTTTCAACTGGGGAGGCATGGTGGTGGTGGGTATATGTTTAATTGAATGATGAATTTCTTCTACAATGTAAATACTTTATATGATTTATGAACTGGTATCGAAAAATAAATGAATCTTGAATCTTGAATCTTGAATCTTGAATAGTTATCAGGCCAATTCTTTTGATAGATTCTTGTTAATGCTTCTCGTTGCTACATAGCATATTTTTTTGAAACTTTCTAAGCTATTGATGAATTCACTACTATACTCGTATATTTTCATATATAATTTCATAAACCTTTTCCCCTCTATCTGTAAAAGTTCACGAATATTTACAACAAAATAATCGATACTCTTGTCCAATCACCTGATTAGATTACAAGACGACGAAAGAGGAGTGTTTTAACCAGGTCAGACTCAGAGGTGAAAGAAACGACCATATTAACATGGACCATCGCCTACCAAATGATCTTTCTTGTGACCATGATCAAAATAAAAGCTTTTCAATGACAAACCCATCTGATAAGGTAAGAACGTGCTCGAAATACTGGAAAGCATAATGTCCTTTTAATCACTGAACACTCGTTGTTGCTGACTTATTCTTACTGTCTGTAATATTATTTATATAAAATGTAAACGAATAGTATTCAATAGCTGACAAGGTATAGGACCAGCTAATTGTTTGTTCTTGGTGTTCTAATTTCTTGGTATCTACACTGACAGAGACTTATCATGGAAGGTACACAGCAATTATTGTCCAGAAATACAGGCATCTTATTTAAACCTAAATACAAGTTCCCTCCCAAAATTTTGTTATCCTTGTATACCACTTTAATTTTACTATATCTCAATTACAGAATTCTTGCCTGGGAGAATGGGACCAAAAGTCAACTTGTCAAGATACTCACCATTCAAAAAACGGGCCATAAGAAATATTAATAACGCCGAGTTTCTCTCTCATACTAGCCAATTGTTTTTTAAGAATCTCAGATATTTATGTGTACAACTTTAAGATATTCATGTATCAGTTATATATATATATATAAATGAATTGTTTGCTCTTGGTGTTCTAATGCCTTTAATGTCGGAGAGTGTCAACACAGCTACTAGCCGCTACAACACCATCCTTTCCTCGCTCCTCGATATTCACGCTCCTACCAAGATTTGCAAGGTTAGGGACCGTCAGGACAATCCCTGGTGCAACAGCGAGATTACTGCTGAAAAACGTAAGCGTAGGCAGCTTGAGCGGAGATGGCGATCTAATGGAAAGCTTCACATTGACAGAGAGATGTTCCGAGTAAAACGAGATTTCGTGAACTATCTGGACGAACGAGCCAAACGTTCCTACTTTGTTGGGCTAATCGATATAACTGTGGACATGAATCTAATTAAGAAACTCTTCTCTACGGCCCATCGTCTCGTGAATCGGAAACAGAACTCCCCACTTCCAAAACATGCTGATAGTAAAGAACTGGCTCAAAGATTTATTCTGTTCTTCCGCTCAAAGGTTCATACGATTCAGGACATTCTCACTCCAGACTTAACTCCACCTGATCCTGTCACATCAACATCCCTTGAGATGATTCAACCTACCACCTCCGATGAGATACAATCACTGCTCACTAGATTGCCAGCTAAGTCATGTCAACTAGACCCTGTCCATACTGTTCTCATCAAGGACTGCTCCTCTACATTGGCCTTGTTATCTCACAGATTGTCCGGTCTCTAATCTCCCGTTTTTCTTCAAAATACTTGAGAGGGTGCTCTAGATTAAACGATTACTGTCTCGATAATGACCTCCTTGACCCGTTTCAATCTGCATACCGTCCCCACCACAGTGTAGAAACCCTCCTTGTTAATGTATCCAACTTTATTCTCCAGGAGATGGATGGTGAAAAAGTAACTGCTATGTTGCTCCTTGATTTGTCTTCCGCCTTTGACACTGTTAACCATACTGTTTTGGTGAATACCCTCATGTCTCTCGGTGTTAAAGGTCAAGCCCTGGAATGATTTAAATCATACCTGTCATGTCATTCTCAAGCTGTCTTGATCAATGGTTGCCTTTCAGATTTTTTACCTCTTACATGCGGAGTTCCGCAAGGCTCTGTTGGCGGGCCCACCATGTTTTCTTTATATTTAACCGGTTTGAAGAATATTTTTCATCACCACACTCTTTCTTATCATGTTTATGCTGATGGTATTCAAATATATACTTCTTTCAAACCCAATCAGAGCAATGCAGCCAGCGCTATCCATAATCTCGAGACATGTGTACAAGATTCATATTCACTAAAGTTAAATCTTGCTAAATGTGAATTTGTTATGTACGGTTCTAAGACTCAGATAAGATTTCCATCACTTCAATTACTCTTGCTGGATATGAAATTACCTTATCCAATGTATGCCGTAACCTTGGTGTGTTTCTCGACTCAAATATGACAACGTCTACACAAATTCAATATGTCTCAAAATCAGTTCGTTGTCAGTTACGCAATTTAGGTTTTGTTCGTAAATATCTTAACCGTAGTGCTACTGAGAAAATTATTCATGCTTTAATCTCATCTCGCTTGGATTTTGGTAATGGCCTCTTGTTTGGTTTGCCTCACAACCTACTCGCAAAATTACAAAAAAAATTACAGAATGCCGCTGCACCTTGTCATGACCCTCTCCAACAAGCACAGTCACATCATACCAGGGCCCCGTCTTATAAAGAGTTGCGATTGATTGCAAATAATTTGTACTTAAGAGATAAGGAATTGGAAATTTGCGATTGATTGGAGGACCTGCGATCGATTCGAATCAATCGCAGCTCTTTATAAGACGGGGCCCTGTTCTCAAATCACTTCATTGTTTGTCCGTAGAAGAACGTATTGTTTTCAAGATTCTTTTGTTATTATTTCACTGTATACATTGCTCTGCTCCGCCCTACAACATTGACTTGATAAAGCATTACATTCCCTCTAGACTACTACTTTCTCAAAATTCTGGCTTACTTGTTATTCCTAGGCTTAAACAAAGTTTGGGGGGGGGGGGGGGAGCGAACCTTCGCTCGTGCTGGGCCGTCAATATTGAATAATCTCCCTCAATGGATTAAAAATAGCAGTTCTGGAGAAGTCTTCAGAAACAATTTTAAAAAGTATCTGTTTAGGCCTAATTTGGCCTATAATTGATTGCACTTTTGTTTATTTCATCTTTTGCACAAGTTGCGACTTGAGCACTTGATCATCAAGTGGATTTGGCGCCTTATAAATCTTATATATTATCAATCTTATATATTAATTACCTATCAGTATGATCGTTTCTACACTGTTTGTAAGAAACAACGCTATCCACCCATACCCCACACGTCAAAGTAACTCTTTCCATTTGCCACGAACTCGATCAATATTTGCAAAGAAAACTGTTACATTTTCAGGTCCAAAGTATTGGAATGAACTCCCAACTGAAATTACTGATTCCATCCCATTGTTTACATTCAAACGGAAATTGAAACAACTTCTCCTAAATGGTTATCCAATACAGGCAGAAGCCGACATGTAGTGCTGTCAAGAGACTCTTTTTAATAGGCCATTTCCATTTTCGTATCACACCTAATAGGTGAATAGGTGAACCTCACACCTGAATAGTATTTAGTTTATTATCATGATTATGATTGTATGCCTTTTCTCCGAGTGGCAGGGGACTGGCCAGTTCACTCGTCTGCAACGAGTTGCTGTGCCTCAGTAGCCATTGTTTTTTGCAGGATCTGATAGAAGTAATAGCTTATGAATATGAATATACTTGTGTGTGTGTGCGCGCGTGTGTGTGCGTGTGTGTGTGTGTGTATGGCACGGACGTAGACATAATTATCCATTGTTAGTGGGGGGGGGGGGGGGTGATCTATTCATCATACCCCCAATCCCACTAACAACAGAAAGTGTGTTCGTATCTACGCCATTGGTGTATGGGTGAGTGTAATGTGTGTGCCATGACTTCTGGGGTACAGTATAGCTCGTTGCGGGGGTGTGGTGGCCCGTCGTTTTGTGCTCGGAGATGGCTTTTTTCCTGCATATTGATAATGTTCTATTTATTTATACAGAAATGCTGACACCATTGTCCCGTTACATTGATGCATACGTGGTTGCTGTTTATATGTTTTTTTTATGTAGCGCGTTGCTTTAAGCCATCGGTATAAATTGAGAAAAATGCTATAAATCATTTCAGCACTTCGGTATATGTACAGAAAATGTTTATTTATCCTACAATGTGAATTGTTATATTATTGCTGTAATGAAAGTTACAAAACCATCCAATTCTCTTTCTTTGAATGCGATTTTGATTACTGCGACACATTAATTTATTTATTTGCTCATATTGTTGTATCATGCATTGCTCGTTCCCACTATTTTTAAAGACTATTACAAATCTTATTACTCTTTGGAGCCTATAACTCACAAGCGTAGCTTTCTCCTTAGGCTCCTTAATATTTCCCTTTTATTCTAGCCCAGTCTTTTCAATTCACTGCACGCAAACGTGTGAATATGAGGTACTCACCTTCTTTTCTCTGGCAATGATATTTCATGTTTGTTTGTACCATTTATCTTGTGTGTAGTTGTACCATTCATACGGTAAAAGCACTGTACATTTGAAATATGAAACAATAAACTGAAACTGAAACTGAAACTGAAATGTGTAAAATATGTAAAGCGCTTAGAAAACCAGGGGATTTTGGGGACTGAGTTTTACCCATGGGCCGCTTGATTTAAAGTTAAATGATTTCTGTAGAAACTTTGTCCTATCAGAAATGTTCTATGTTTTGCTGTAATTTGTTTAAATGTGTTTAGAACAGGCTGTAGAAAGCTATTTTACTACAGAGTCCAGTATCTCCTAAGCCTGTGGAGACCTTCTTCATAACCCTTTAATTCTTGGTCTCTATCCTCTCATTAGTTAGGTACATAGACGGCCCCTCATGGGAAATAGATCAATTTTTTTCACCATTGATTTCTATGTAAAATTTATTCCTGAAAACGATGGCACCGACTGATTTTTGATAAAATGTGCCCAAAGTGCCCAAATTTTATGTTTTAGCGGCCAGAAGGTGTTTTTATGCATTTCTGAGCAAACCCTGCGGCGAGAAACGTTCGTTGGGTGTTGAAAACCCACTGTGAACAGTAAATTTAAATAATGTAATGGTTAAGACCCATCAAAGACCACTCGGGCCTGGTATTTGTTCCAAAAGGGCCCAAAGGACCAGCTACTTACTGGAGTCGAAAAGATTGCTTTATAGGTAATGTGCAGTTTTGGTAAGCCCTCAAAAACTTTTTGTCAGATTTCTTGGATTTTTGTTGATAAATAGCAAGATACTAGCAATACTAAGATACTATGAAAATTTCGCCTCCTAAAGTTTAATATTGAACAAATGAGAGGCAAAAACTAATTTACATACCGGGCCAGGCACGTTAACTCTAATAATGATGCCTCGTGGGTATAATGATATGGTGGCCATATATTTGTAAGGTGTCCAAATTCTGATTTTAGAGGGCCAAATCTAACATAAGTGATTTTAAAGATATTTGAAAATGTGTTCTACCTACAGTATTTATCAAATCAATCAAGATTGAAAACGTAGAGTTAGAAGAAGAGGCAGAGGGATGGCATTGTATGTAAAAGATTGTTTTAATCCTCGTATTCTTCTTGTCATTATACCTGATGAAATTGAGGCAATATGGGTTATTATGAGGCCAAAGTTACTACCAACTAGAGAGAATAATATACTAGTTAAAATTATAAATTTTTGTCCAAATGATCTTTGTTTTGATTCCACTCAATAATTATACATTAATCATAAATCAACATTTCCATGAAAGTATATACAAATAAATCACATTATCATGTAAAATCTTCTTTAAATAGATAACTGAAATTCAAAACTATGAAGAAAGCATTGAATGAAATCTTTTCATAAAATAGCCCCCCCCCCTCCTCCATGAACATGGGAAACAATATTTATATTATATAACTGCATGTATATATATGTATATATATATATATATATATATATATATATATATATATATATATATATATATGTAAGTCGTAAACAAATCAAGAAGGTTCTGCGTCGGTGTGTTGAAATAGATAGCAAACAATTATGTTGAAATAAAAACACCGAAAGACGTAAAATTTACTGACGTTTCGGTCACAGACCTTTATCAAAGTAAAAGACTGAACACATTCAAAGTAATAATAATCAGATGCATGAATTATGAAGACGCGGGCAGTTGCTTGGATACAAAAAATTAGGCGCGAGAATTGAAATTTTGGTCGCAAGTGACGCCACAAAGAAAAATAAAAAATTTTTGTGCGTATTTTGAAAAAAAAAATTTAAAAGCCATGATCAAAGCAGTAAGAATGACGCAACAAAGAGGCAAGACATGAATTCGCGTCAATTGCCTCTAGGGGCAGCCAACGCGGTCGGGGTTCTTTCAGAGGCAGGGGTGTACGCAAGATTGTCTCGGCCAAGCCTTCCTCTTCGGAGAAGGCTGGCTTTTGAGGTCTTGCCCCGAGCGCTAGGTCCTGTGATGGAGGTCGGCGGACGGATTCAGTTCTTCCTCCCAGCTTGGGAGGCTATCACCGAAGACGCCTTCGTGCTCTCCGTAGTGCGAGACGGCTTCTTCGTAGATCTGTTAGAGCCCATTCCAATTGGCGCTATCCGTGTCCGTCCGCCGCCCATGTCCGCCCCTGCACGGCGTCACGCCGCCGCAGAAATTTCATCTCTGCTGGAGAAAGGGGCGATAGAGGGTAAGAGACCACCATCATCTGTGTCTCTCCCCAATTTTCGTTATCCCCAAGCGCTCGGGGAAACTTCGAATGATTCTGAATATGAAAAGAATCAACCAGTTTATTCCTGCTGTTCACTTCAGGATGGATACGCTGGCGTCTATTCTGCCTCTAATCAGGCGAGACGATCTGGCTGTCTCCCTAGATCTCAAAGACGCATATTTTCATATTCCCATTCACCATGCGTCGAGTGACTTGCTAGGCTTCACCTTTCTGGGCGAAACCTTTCGGTTTCGCGCCCTTCCTTTCGGCTTACGCCCAGCCCCTTGTGTATTTACACAAGTGGTGGCTGTTTTGGCCGCGTTTCTGAGAAGTCCCGGTCTCCGCCTTTTTGTCTATCTAGACGATTGGTTGCTAGTTGCAAACTCGGAGGCGCTGTTAGCCGATCAGGTCCAGCTCTTGGTGCGTTTGACCCAAGATCTAGGGTTCCTGATCAATTGGGAAAAATCGGAGTTGTCTCCCTCTCGTGTCCCGGTTTTCCTGGGTGCCGAGATAGACATCCCGAATCAGTTGGCTCGTCCCAGTCGGGACAGAATCCAAACGATCATCTCGTCGGCCCGGGAGTTACGAGTAGCCCGCAGAGTCAGAGCCAGGCGCTGGCTTCAGTTTCTGGGCTATCTTGCCAGTCTGGTCGATATTCTCCTAGACTGCAGGCTTCTGATGAGGCCTTTTCAGAGGCATCTCCTCAGGTATTTTCGTCCGGGCAAGGACTCTCTAGCGGCTTGGATTCCGCTTCCGAGAGACATCAGACTCCTGCTTGTCCCTTGGGCGCACGGTTCCTTTCTTGCCCAAGGCAAGCCGTTCCGCACTCCGCTGCCGTCGATTTCTCTATCGACAGACGCCTCCCTGTTGGGTTGGGGCGGTCATTGTGCAGGCAGGATGGTGTCGGGGGACTGGTCTCACTTGAGCACCATCCCCCATATCAATGTCCTCGAAATGATGGCAGTTCTTCTGTCGCTTCATCATTTCAGGTGTCGCCTTGTTGGGCGCACGGTGCTCGTTCTTACGGACAATGTCACGGTGGCTGCCTACATCAACCGTCAGGGCGGCACCCGGTCCTCCACGCTGAATGCCATGGCGGCTCATCTGTGGAGATGGTGTCATTCCATGACCATTGTTCCTGTCGCCTCGTTTATTCCTGGCCAGGACAATCTAGTTGCAGATTTCCTGTCTCGAGGCAGGTGTCTCCCCTCGGAGTGGAGTCTCCATCCGGAGATTTTCCACCTCCTTCTCAGGGTCTGGGGTCCCTTGGAGATCGACCTTTTTGCGTCGACCTTCAATCATCAGCTGCCGAGATATTGCTCTCGGGTCCAGGATCAGGAAGCGTGGGCGCTAGACGCCTTCTCCCTCAACTGGCAGGCTCTGCGGGGGTATGCCTTCCCTCCCTTTCAGCTGATTCCTCGTGTCCTCAGGAAGATCAGAGAGGATCAAGCTTGGGTCTTACTCATAGCTCCTCACTGGCCCAGGAGGTTTTGGTTTCCAGACCTTCTGAATCTCCTGGACGGCCAACCATTTCCTCTTCCGCTGAGATCGGACTTGGTGATGCAGCCCCTCTCGGGGATGCGAGAAACTCGGGACTCTCTGAGAGGGCAGCCGAGTTTGTTTTGCAGAGTCGTAGAGACTCCACGAGGGATCTCTACAACTCTCGGTTAGGGGCCTTCTTTAGTTGGTGTGAAGACCATGGTGTCTCACCACGTCGAGCCACGGTTGGCCTTATAGCGAATTTTCTGATCTCCCTCTTTGATAAGGGTAGATCGATTTCGATTATCCGTGGTTATCGTTCAGCAATTGCCGCTATTCATGTTGGCTTTGCTGATGGTTCGGGGGTTTCTAACTCCCCTCTCTTGGCTAAGTTGACACGGTCCTTCTTCTTGAAGCGTCCCTCAAAGCCCAAGTGAACTCCGTCTTGGAGTCTACCCAAGGTCTTGGATTGTTAGGCTAAGCCACCCTTCGAACCTATGGGTAAAGCGTCGTTACATCACTTGACAGTAAAGACGCTTTTTCTGGTCGCCATAGCCTCTGGGCACAGGAGAAGTGTTCTTCATGCCCTTTGCCTTACCCCGGGACACATCCGTTGGGAGTCTGGAGGCGTGCGACTCATTCCTAAATCCTCGTTTGTTGCGAAGAACCAGTCGGCTTCTTCGGGTCCGGTTGAGATTTTTCTTCGCCCTTTGTCACATCTTTCCTCAGTTCCCGAGGATAAGGTCTGGTGCCTTGTGAGGGCCTTGAAATGGTACGTGGGTAGGACCAAGACTTGCCGCAAGGATGATCAACTCTTCGTCATTACCCGTGAGCCCTTATCCCCTGCCTCTCGTGAGTCTATCTCGAGATGGCTTGTTGAAGCTATTCAGGCCGCCGGCCCTGAGGCTTTAATTTCGGGAGATAAGCCCCGTGCTCATGATACTAGGGGCATTAGTACTTCCTGGGCTCCTTTTCAGGGTGTGTCACTTGTTGACATTATGAAGGCTGCCTACTGGCGTTCCCCCAATTCGTTCATCTCCTTTTATCTAAGAGATATTTTGTCTGATGAAGGATCCTTCTCTACTGTGACGTTGAGAGCGGCAACGTCTTCTCTGGGACCTCATTAACCTTCCTCTTTGGGACATGCCACCCGTTTTTGAGTGGGTGTTGGTCTAGCATAATAGGTAGATACATTGATTTATTGTAGTAAATCATTAAAATCAGAACTGATTTTATTATTTGCTAGATAAATCTATGTATCTACCTATGCCCCTCCCTCCTCCCCTCTCCTTGCCTAGCAACATGTCCGAGGTTTGTTTTGGGGCTGCTCGTTAAAAGGACGAGTGTGCGCGCGCGTCTTGCAACGTGCACGGAGGAAGGCGATGTCCTGGATGGGGGATACGCAAAATTTGTGACTTTTTATACTCGAATGGCTTGCGTAGTCGGAGACTAGCATAATAAGTAGATACATAGATTTATCTAGCAAATAAAATCAGTTCTGATTTAATGATTTATGTTACGTCGGCCCTGTTGCCTGTGGATGACACACGATCTCATTTACACCTGGGCGGGATTCTCGCACACAGAGCATGGATATAATTATGTTCGAATAGTATATTCATGAATAGAGCTAGAGTGAGCGATTTGATCTTGACATGATTCTGTGGTTTAATACTCAGATAAATTAAGGCCATAAAAACATAACATGCATAATTAACGGTACGTCCCTTGTAAAGGATGCAAAAATTAGAAAAAAAAATGAATTTATTGTAATTTTCTTTTCAGGGGGATTATGGCCCCCTTATAAGTCTTGGGAGGACCGACGGATTGACCTTTCCCTACCGTACCCCCTCCCCCACCCCATCGGCCTCCCGTCACCCCCAGCGCGAGGGTTAGTATCCTACAGGTATTCATATTATAGTGGAAATATTTTCGAAGGAAATTTTGGGGGGGGGGGGGGATTCTTCTTTACACCGTGGCAACCGATATTCCTAAGTGAAATAAAGAGTCCTAAAATATGAAGTGGCCGAAATCCCCCCCCCTTTTTTTTTTACATCTAACAGTTACATGTTCCTCCCGGCTTCACCCTGTCTCATTGAACATCAAACCCCACAAAAAAAACCAACAAACAAACAAAACAATTGTATCACAGAAAGAATTCAGTTCAACTAAGAAACAGCCCCCCCCAAAAAAAAAACCACACCAACAAACAAAGAAACAAACAAAAAAAAACCTTGAAAGTTCAATTAATAAAGTAATGGAATGCTTACAAAAATTAAACTTCCAAAGGAGCCGAATTTTGACAAATAAAAGGCAGAAAAGGTTACGGGCACCTGAATCGATCCGAATCGATCGCGACGACCACCCCCCCCCCCCGATGTTTCATTGAGGCCTGTACATCATCCGCGTAATACATCTAACAGTTACATGTTCCTCCCGGCTTCACCCGGTCTCATCGAACATCAACCCCCACAAAAAAACAACAACAAACAAACAAAACAATTGTATCACAGAAAGAATTAAGTTCAACTAAGAAACAGCCCCCCCAAAAAAAAAAACACCAACAAACTAACAAACAAAAAAAACCTGTTGAAAGTTCAATTTATAAAGTAATGGAATGCTTACATAAATCAAACTTCCAAAGGAGCAGAATTTTCACAAATAAAAGGCAGAAAAGTTTACGGGCAGCAATCGATCCGAATCGATCGCGACGACCGCCCCCCCCCCCCCCGGATGTCTCATTGAGACCTGTACATCATCCGCGTAAATCACTTGCTGAATTAAAAAACAGAGTGCAGTAGGAGCAGATTTTGATACTCTAAACAGGGAAACCCGTCTATCTCTGATTTTTATACCATTATTAACGGCGATTTTAAATTTTACATTGTTTAAGGTATTTTACATCCTATTTGAGGATTACATCATCATCATAGACTTCTTTTTAGCCAAAAAGTAACCGTAAAAGAAACTTAACCTTCTTTGGAACACACTATCGAACTATATCCCCCCCCCCCTTCCGCGGATCTATCATCTCTGAATTTGCTACCCATTTTCTTGATTTTTGCTTTTTTTGATAGCCCAAACGCGTAATCCGGGTTATGCGCTTATTGTTGAAAAGGTACACTTTTTATCCGTTTTCATGTACGTGTACCGGCTTCAATGAGATATGTCCCCACCCACCCCACCCACCACCCCATCCCCCCCCCCCCCCGCGCCGTGAAACCATAGAGTTACACACACACTAAACTGTTATGTAACCATGAAGCTACATGTACATGTGCAAACAAATAACACGTGTGTTGTATACACTGAAGCCAATATACACATGCGGATATGGCCGTGGAGAATACGTCACGTTGTTCTTTGGCAATAGACCAATGAAGTTTCTCCCCTTCACAGGTAATCGGTATGGGTTGGGGGCATAACAGAAGGTACTTTTCCGTGCTACGACAGTGAGCTGTTACATCGACAGAAATATTACTCCCTCCAGAAATTCAATGTTTAAAAATGAATTTATGAAATATGGACGGCAATTTAGCACTTAAAAAGTGCCTCCCAACCATCTGGGGACTATTCCCCGCCCATTGGTACCAAAAGGTGGGGACCTAAAGAGCCAGGGGAGGCGCCTATTCAAACAAAAGAAAAGGCCCCAAATCTTTAGCGTAATATATATAAAGATATATATATATATATATATATATATATATATATACATATAGTGTAGGGTGAGGGTGGGTAAACAACTATATGGTTTTTCTCTTTACATGTCCAAGATAAACTTTAGCATCATGCTTTGCAGTTTTGTAGTATGATTTGAGTATTGAGCGAGCGAGCGAGCGAGCGAAGCAATATTCAAAATTTGTGAGGTCGCAATTACATTGTGATATAAAAACGGGGAAAACAATTCTGATGGGGTTTCATTTACAAAATTTCACAATGAAAATTTATTTAATAGCTATACTTTTAATACGAGCGAGTGTAGCGAGCGAGCATTTGGGAATATTGGCTCTAAGTCACTGTGGATTAGGTGCACATATAGAGTATATAAATTAAATCAGTGTCTATATATTACAGAGAAAAAAAAATATGACTTGTTACATTAAAAGGAATAAAAGGGATTAAAAGGGGAAAATGCTCTCTTTGAAATAGGAGCATTTATCAAAGGTAAGGTGAGGGACGAGGTGTAATTATCAAAATGGGCACTTAAAAGAATATGGAACGGGAACTTTTTCGAAAGAAAAATGGGGGTACTTATCTGAAGTTAAAGGGAAAAGAAGGGGCACTGTGCCCACATGCAAAGCCCACTAAATGCACTGAATGCACCTGGTTGGGATATAGGTAAGGGCGGTCTGCGGACTACAGTTTTTTGGTTAACTTTGCCCAAATCCTGGCAGCTCAGCCAGGTGCATCCTGTGCTTTTGTGTGAACTGCAATTATTATTGTCATTTCTGTGTTAGTTTTATATTATGTGACTTCTGCCAAATAAAATAATAATAATAATAATAACAATAAAGAATGGTGCTTCTGACCGGGCCTACATGTTATGATTACCATTTCATAATTCTTCTAGATATATTTGGGGATGATAACACATGCAGGCCACCCCCCCCCCCCACATAAATTTAATATATATATATATATATATATATATATATATATATATATATATGCATCTCAACTGTAAATCCCGATACTACATGGTATACAATCTCAGACATATTAAACAAATATACCATGCACTGAGAGGCTCTAGTTGAAATTATGGATTCCGAGGTGGCAGGAATAGCACTATTTTCTGAGGGGCGTAGCCCAGAAGAAAATAGTGCTATATCTGTCACCGAGGAATCCATAATGTCACTAGTGGCTCGAAACAGTGCATGACATATTTGTTTTATATCCCTCCAACGAATCTTTCAAAAATAATGATAAAAATGTACCGCGGTTAACACAGTGGTCTATGGGGACGATACCGATAGCACTTTCACACGTCATCAATGAAAAACCACTGATCGATCGCATATCTGTGACGACATTCATGGTATAGTGCACTATACCATGAATGATGTCAAGGTATAGCACATTTTTCTTCATCGGCATCGGCATTATCCATTAGTGAGGGATATAATAGAAAATTTTTTGATCAAGATAGTATGAAAACTATGGCTCCTGCATGCATCACTAATAAGTTAGATTATTGTTATGGGTTATTGTATAGGAAGACTGCAGCAGGTCCAAAACCTTTGTGCAAGACTGATTTGTGGATGCTCCAAATTCTCAAGGATCACCCCTGTTTGGAGAGATCTACACTGGTTACCAGTGCGACAAAGAATATATTTTACAATGCTGTTGATTATCTATAAAGCCCTAATTGGTCAAGCCCCTAAATATATTGTAGATCTATTACAACTCAAAGCTCACAAACATACCCGCAACCTGCGCAGTTCTCAAGATGCTTTACTACTGCAAACCCCATCATATATAATTTGTAAATACTTTCAAATAAAAAATAAAAGCATATTTTTTCATTTAATTACTCATCATTGTTATAAGCACATCATGAGCTCTTGCAGCGCAGTAGAATATATATACATACACACACATATATATATATATATACATAGTTTCTGCGCTTTATGAATTATTAGGTGGGCTGTACTTCAAGTACAGATCACTGTATGTTTTTGTACACGCCGTTCTAAATTTTTATTTCAACCCACTTTTTTGTACGCACAATATCTCCAAAACGGCTTATTCAAATGTACTCAAATTTTGCACAATAGTAGATAGGGTTATTATCGCAGCACAGAATTTTTTTCAACATAGTCAATGACGTCATCGAGGCGCCTTTTTGTAAAATTCCGATATATGCTATATCTCTGCAATTAAAAGTCATAACATAACCATATTTCGTATGATGGAAGTTACAAAAGAAATTAATAAAACGTAAGGTGAGCGTTTGAAAAATTTGAAAATGCTAAAAATGGTTTGGCAGGCCTATTAGAACATGGCAGTAAGATTGTCGAGGTCATGACGTCATCAAAGCGTGATTTTGCATTTTCCTTGGCAAAAAACGGCTCTAACTTCAGTCTGCAAGGTGCTATAGACTTGTAATAACGTTCATAAGATAGAGCATCAAATTCTCAACAAAAATGATTGGGTTTCAAGCTGTCAGATGGTGAACTTCAGGGTGAAAATGGCCTTAGAAGTCGACACATGCAGACACATGCAAAATGTGCAAATTTTTTGAAAGTAAAAACAAGGTTATAATGCAAAAAGATTTTTCTTTAAATATATTGTGTCGCTATCAAATACCATATCATTGTCTTAAATAATAGATGGAAGTGTTGAGGCTTTTTGTTTTAAACATTTCCACTTCTTTTACACAATATATTTAAAGAAAAATCTTTTTGCATTGTAACCTTGTTTTTACTTTCAAAAATAGGAAAACATCTCATTTAAGATCACCTCACCAGTTCACCACTTTTCCAAGACCTGATTGGGAGACAGGCAGTGGTCAATCACAACACTGTCTACTGATAAAGGGATTACCACCTGCTGAGTGCTTCTTGCACCGTGGAATCTGATACTCAGTGGAGGTTAATAGTCTTCTCATTGCAGACCTTATACGTAAAGAGCTGACTCCACTGAACCCTGTGTCAATTCCTGCCCCCCAAAAGAGACAACTGGAGTAGTGCAGACATGTCTAGTAAAATGGCACAGTGTGAGAATCACTTGTATTTTATTTTAGCAAGTAAGAAGTCATGGGTGGCTATAAAAGACAAGCACAGGTAGTTCAGTTTCTTTTATGTATAGGGATTTCTTCATGTGGATGGACTGTCAAAAGTTGCAATAAAAATGTTTATCATTACTATCATTACCATCATTATTATCATTATCATTATCATCAATGAGTAGGAGATTGTCACGAAAGAAATATCTACAGGTCCTTCTGAAAAATCATAGTGAAGGGGGGAACTTTAAGATTTTTGAGACTAGTAGCATGTCCTTTATTACAGAATTACATAGCGAACATATTGAAAATAACACACAGGGATATATATATGCATAAAATTATGGGATTGTAATGATTTTGATCGGGCTAAAGCCGTTATTAATGATTAAAGTTGGTTTTAAGGCAATTTTTCACACATTACATCATTACCAGACAAACAGCTCTTTATTTCGTCATATAATCCTGAAGTATCTCACTGATCAATGGCAGATTCTGCATTTTTGCAATGGGTACAGGGTGGGCACACAGAACTCCTAAAGACGTAGAAGGCTCATACCCATTCCCAATGCACAGATCGCGGTATAGCCGTCAAACCCGCTGGAGGATTCGCTCGAGTGCACACGCCGCCATATTGCTTAGTCCTCGATCTTTTCAACTAGCCCACCAGACCGTGTGCTTCTCAATGCCTATTTATATTATATCGGATCTTCTCTATCAAAATAAATGGTCTTGTGCCTTCTTCACTTGAAATTTTGAAGTTGGCTTTTCCACTGCAGTTCACTTGCTTTTCATACATAAGTAACGTCAACTAATATCATGTACATTTTTTTTTGGAGGGGGAAGAGTTTGGTTCTCTTTCAATTAAGACACAAAGGTTAAATTTTTATTCTCTCAAGTTCAAGATAATATTGAACAGTTTTTTTTTAAAATCAATATCATTTTTAGTTCTCTTTCAAGAAGGCAGCCTGAGTTCATTTGTTCACCGTCATCCTTGACACCCCCTCGGAAAAAAACCCCAAAACAAAACAAAACAAAACAACAGCAAAATACAATTTCATGTAGGCCTACACGTTAAAAATACATATATACTTCTCTTTTGTATCATGTAGATGACTTGCATAACGTTATACTTTTTGTACAGTGTTATCTGGTATAAAAAGGCCTACAAATTTGTTTTGATTTAAGGGTTTGTTCAACATGCTTCTGCCATGTTTCTTTTTATCTTTGATGATAATAATTAAAGTCAGGACTTTATCGAGTAAAGCATAATCATCATAGAACCGTCAGCTTCTACCACTATTTTGGGGACTGCCGGTGATTTTGAATACAAGTACAGCACTTGTGCAATAAATTGTGATTTTGAGTGTTTTATATGTACAATAAGACATACTAGCTGCTGCAAAGTTCACATGTTAAATACCATTTTGGCAAAGAATTAGTCTAAAAATAAACTTAAGGCAAATTCAGTAACCATGTCCATTGCCTATTGAAATGAGCGAACATTACAATGACGTATTACGTAATCCGAAATTTCCCTAGGGTATTGAAATTGCCCTAAAGTTGATTTTTCGAAATCCTAGTGCTTTCGAGTTCTTTGCATCAAATTAGAATTGTACTGACTTGTTTGCAGTTAATTCATGGCTCTCGAATTTGATCGGCTGGGCAAAGATAAATGATTAAATCTTGCTTTCAATTTGGCAGTTGTGACAAGCGCTTCGTTGGGCTTGATGTATTTTTAGTGTTCTTATTTAGAGTGGGAATCTATATCCTACCAACCTTCAACAAAACACAGATGTCTGGATCATAACAATGATCTGTATAAACAAGAATTTTCTTGAGGGCTATACATGTATATTGCAACGTACTGAAGTGAGCACACCTCGTATCAAACTCTTGCAAGTAAAAGACTTGCATAGTCAGGAGATGAATACAATAATATAAATTTCCGCTTTCAATAAAGTTATTTTCCAAAGCCATGAGAACGGCGAGGGCAAGTTAAGCAAATGGCCACAAAATTTGATTTTCTTGTCATTTCAGTCACCAAAATTGTTTGAAATAGTAAATAAATGTAGTAAAGAAAATGTTATCAAAATGAGCAACAAGAGTGGATGATGACTGCACTTCTGTAATAAGCATGAAAATGCCAGAAGCAACATTTGATAACACTCCTGGCAATTTATTTCAAGTATTACAAGAGAAATTTCCCTTTCTTTGTTTTTCTTGGTTCATTTCAATACTAGCATTAACAAAATTGAGCAATTTCAGTAAGATTTTATATCACCCTAGTGTTATATTCCAACGATCAAGCATTTTATACTGAATGTCGTTGACGCGACGAACTGCATGAATCTGGAGAGCGAAGGACTAACCAAGATGGCGGATATCACGTGATCATGTACGAGCGATGGCTACAATTTCGCACCCGCACGAGCCTTCTACGTCTTTAGGAGTTCTGTGGGTGGGCAGGGATTAAGGAAGCAAATGAGCTATCCACTTTTGTGAATAATGTATTTTAATCAAAAGGGGAGCCCCCTGCCTTATTGGATCTCTCACTGTTGATTGGGTTTGGTGATGTAAAAAAAGTCTAGATTTTTTTTTTTCAACATGGTCAGGCTAAGCCGAGGTAAATGAGACCTCCCTTCATTGTTGGATATCAAGACTGTCTGTGCATTCATGTATTTGTGTGTCTTCATACCTTTGTTCCTGCATACACCTGCCCTGCATGCACCCTGGTATTTAATGAGATACATTCAAACCTCATATAAATGAATGTTTGTTAATTATATGTAGGCTAAGCCTTAGATACATGTATACCAGTCAGGTATAAACTCAAGCAGCAGACACACACAATTCTGGCTCCTCCCTATTTTGTGTATTGTACCTAGTGCATTTCAGTTCATTTAATTAATAATCCTACAATTTAACATGTACCGGTAGGAAAAAACACCAGGACCATACCCCCTATACATGTAAAGTAGTGATAATCCTGCATATGACCAACTTTTTTACATATAGTTTGTTTACAGTCTTCTTATTTTGCATCTTAGTTGCTCATTTGCATGTTCATTTCTCTCTAGGTTAATTATATACTTCCATTGCTCTTCATCCCTTTGTCCATTCCTTAATATTATTCAGAAGAACTTCAGTTCTAGTCATGATCACATTTTCCTTCTTTCTATTGGTTTCTTTTTCTCTTTTTTTGACCATATGTTCTCCCACGTTTGTTAGGTTACTCTATTTTGACCAATTAATTTGTAGTAACATTTCTGCCTTCTTGTTTTGTATGTATCAAGAGTAGAACCCAAGATTATAGTTATTAAGTACTACCAAATTTCATTGTGTGCGTGAGTATGCTTTGACTGGGGGGGGGGGGGGGGGGAGCCAATTTTATGCCCCTCCCTAAGATATTGGTTACAAAATGTCAGATCGGCGTGAAATTTTGCATGGACATTAAGATGCATGTACTTAGTATCGCTGTTTAATTCTTTTTGCTGAAAAACAGTTGATTGGATATTTTATTAAAATTCATGCACATTACATGTAGATGCCAAGTTAAAAAAAATATATATTTGATATTTCATTAAAATATGACATATGAAGGTCAATCTTTTGAAGGAAGCTTCTAAAAAGCATGGTTAACTTCACGGCATCAACAAACTTTCTAATATCAAATCCATTCTTTTATATCTTAATTTTCATTTTAGATTTCTTTTGTATTCTAGTGTTTTTATTTCTTATGTATTTCTTTATTTTTTGATGTTCTAGAAATCGATCTTTATGAATCTTATGATATCAAAAATCATGCAAAAGGTCTATAAGACAGAACTGGCAGTATTTTGGACCACTTTATGAAAATCAGTATTTCTGTTTGTTTTTGTACACAAACATGCAAAATGTTGAATTTCTTGCCCGACATGTGACTACAAAATGTCACATGACCTCGTAACGGATGACCCTTTGCAAACTTGGTTTCAAAAGATGCGCAAAGCTTGAAAAAAAAAAGTAATGAAAAGCCGTGTCATGATCTGCGGCAGTTGCAAGGCAGTCGCTTTGTTGAACTTGACTTCGGCCAAGCTTAGTAGAATATGGCCTATGAGTTTCAGGGCATTCAGTTTATATCTTTACATGTACCTATAGAAATAAATCACTGTTATTTCAAATTGTGCAGTCAAGGTATAAAAAATGCATTGCATGATAGCTATACATGTAAAATTGTAGCACGTCCCTGCGAACAGAATACAGATAGAGAACAGGAGACGTATAGGGAGAGAAGAGGAAGGTTGGACAGAGAGAGAGATGGTATATAATCTGAGCCCTAAGGTAAAGAGTGTAACAGAACAAGAATTTTTCCCACACCTCTCATTCTCCTACTAAACTGAATATGATCTCTATCTTATTCACATCTCTATTCTGCTCAGTTCTTATTATAACACACCTGTGTAAGTTTCATCTATCGTATCACACAATCAATCCATAAGTATGGTATCATGTACATCAACAGAAAATTACATGAAATAAATAGTTTTTTTTTTCTTTTTAACTTCTTTATTTCATGATATATATAAAACATACAAATCTGTTGGTAAACATAAATGTTGCATAATTTATGACTTTTGTGCAAGGTTAAGCTGCTTGTGACATAAAGGCTGGCAAGTCATTAACTTTGTGGCAAAATGGCTACTCGAGATGGTATTTACATGTAGGACTAAACTTTACATCATACATGTACAAGTTTACAAAAAGACTGAATATCACTGTATCTTACATAAACAATACATTTTTGGAATTATATGTAATATCAACCCATTTTAATAAACATTCTCTTAAAGCTCAGGTACAGTGATGAACAATCTACATCTAAACATGTACAAGGTAAGTTGTCTTTATAGTGTCCTGACAATGCATTTTAATATGACAATTAATATGTGCAACAAGCCCATTTATTATTGCCATGTAACAAGTACTTCACAAAATGTCAGGATTTATATGTTCATGCCTAATGGGCTACCTGATTTAGAACCCTGTGGGCTGTATAGCTTGAGTGACTATTTTTTACCTGTAAAATAGTCACATCACAAATTGCATTAAAATGTTCATAGAAAAAAGATACAAATCAATGCTTTAATTTTGAAAACTCTTAATCACACATATCAGACATATCATGACAGCACATACAGTCAATGGTTGTCAGTAGATATTGCACCAAACATGTGCATGTATATGAAAATTATGCACTGCAACAAATGTCCCTGTCATAATAAGCCATTCAAGAGATAAAGGTCATTTATGTATTGTTTGGTTATTACCAAACCCATCGACCACTATAACTAACAGTTAACCTTCAAAAAAGTATCCCCATGAACAGGCTTGCCCATGAAAGAATGTCACTACTCCCCAAATATTAGCACAAAGACATTTATTCTTGTAAACTTGTCATTACCCGTGTTGTTGGAATGATACATGAATTTTCTTCATGAGTATTGCCAATAAAAATGAAATGCATAAGGTCGAAAGTAATAATAATAATCAAGCTGACGCCTCATTGCAAGTATTCAGAACACAATGCTAACATTTCCGCTAAAAAATTACAAAAAACAGTCAACTGAAACTTCAAAATGAAAAACCGTGTGCGCATATAGTAAAACACTCCTCACATGCCTAATTATCTTATTTACAAAAACAATTTTTGGTAATAACAATTATAACTCAACTTTTTAAATGACACCCAGTTCACAAGAATGTCATTCATAAATACTGTTTCTAAGCAGTACAACATACAAATGTTTACTTTTTTAGCATGCCGTTTACATTCAAGGTACATGTACATACAAAACAAAATATATCAAGGAACAGGAACTAGTAATCTACTTTAAGGCCCATGTACATTTCTGGTAAGCACCAAAAAGCATTGTCAGGTATCTGTGACTGTAGTAGATAAATAGTAACAATTAAATTCACCATTCTAAGCTCCTGCACTTTTTTCCTTCGAAAGTGGAGTAATACACAAATAAAAGATGAAATGATTTAGATCCCTGGTCATGATCTAAATTATCTTTTAGTTTCCTTTCTTTATATGTACTCTGTCAAACTTGTATGCAGTGGATTTCCAATACATAGCTTTTTGGGATCTGTTAACATCCAAACGAGGAACAGCATCATGCTACATTTCCTTACAATTGTGACTATATTTCCATTACTGGTCATTACCTTTAATAACATGTTATTGTACTCATTCTAATCCTTGTTCCAAAAATCTAAAAACACAAATCCAGGAAAAAGACCTGCATTATACAAATGCATGCTTCCATGGTGCATGGTGCATGTGGAAGTTGGGAGTAGGCTCTCATTCTGAGATATATGGAAAAGGCTCTCCTAAAAGGAACCAAGTTTTGTCCCAACAATGCATTCGGTGACATGCAAAAGAAATGATTCTCATTGAAATAAAACATGTTACCTGAATCAGTGCTACCTTTATCATAATTTCAATGAACAATTCTGTACGAAGACTACAGCTGCATTCCACTTCTGAATTTTCTGTGATTCTAAATGTAATTAGCTTGATGTTAATCACATTTGCTCTCCATATGGTGTGAGATGCATGCACCTTGGCATGCTAAGAAGCGTGGCGTAAGAACTCGTACCGTATGAACAGTGAACGTGATTCAAATCAAGCTAATAAATATAATTACTTCAGAGAATGCAGCCGTAGAGAGCAATAATATATGTACATATGCAAGAATAGGCTTTTTTATGATAAATAAAAGTCCAACAATTTCCTTTTCTCATCTACATGTTCAATTTTTTTTTTCCTCTGCACAAATCCTGTACATTATTTTCACATGTATAGTGTACATGTATGCAAATAAACATGAAAAATAAAGGAAAGAATGTTGGACAAAATGTATGCTACACAAACTACAACCTAACTACACAAAGTACAACTAATAAACAAAGAACATAAATACTTATGAATAAATTAAATATCAACTCCAATGCTTGCCTTTCTTTTGATAGTACATAGTACATGTAGTAACCTTAAACTTAACCATCAGTGGTCAGCAAATGATCACTAGCTTGACCATATGTAACATACTAGTACGGTCTTGAAAAAGGATGACCTAGTGAAACTTCACACCAAGTTTGAAGGCAATTGTTTGAGCAGATGCATGACAACAGTAATCTGATGAAAGTTCAGCATAAGAGGTTTCCCCTGAGTAGGAAAAAAATCTTAACCAAAACTTAACCCGAACACTTAACCGAGTTAAACAGTCAGTAGATGACCATTACTGCTGATCAAAGGCAGGTTTTGGGTGTACATGTGAAATAGGATGAATACAGAGCATTCCTACTAAGTTTGACAATAACTGGTCAAACAAATTTCGAAATACAGCAACTCTAACCGTTTAAACCAAAATCTTAACTAGAAAAATTAACCAAGAAATTTTGACGTCATTGTCGCCATTGGAAAAGCGGCGCCCATGTCTTGCTCCCGCCACACAGGCGAGACAAAAACCATAATATACCTTCAAAGAAGCCCTGATATAACTACATGTAAGTACATTTACATGTAGTCAGACATATTATTTACATAAACAAAACATCATATGCCACAAACTCATTTCATATAACTGGAGCCATGACAGTTTTATTTCAGAACAGACCTTGGTATAATCAAGCTCATGGATTTGCAGGCTGTACAAAATACTGACTTAAATTTAGACAGGTGACTAGCACCAGGCTTCCATATCTTTTTACACCCCACTTACAATACATGTATGAAAAAAGATATTTTGAACATGATGAAGGTGCAATAACTCTATCTAAGAGATTGTCCTTATCTAAGCAAAGCAAAGCCTGTAAGTTGTATCCACCAATGACTTATTAAAGACACAAGCGCATAAGTTCCAATGGCAGTAAATGCATTGCATTCCAGCATTAATATGATATTCTATTGCGCAATATTAGCCTAGACCAAAGGAGGACAGTATGAGTGCTTCACAGGTCGGAAGGATCCAAACACCTTTTGGATGACTTCCAGGCTTTTAAGTCTGTTTGCAGTCAGAATCAGTTTGAAAATGTAGTTAAAAGCAAAGTTGATTTCTGGTAGCGAAAAACAAATTGAAATGAAACTTGCAAATATGATCTCATATCGTTTCATATGCATTTTAAGATCTTTCCTTCCATATTTTTTAGGGTAAACTTGATCCCCCAAAGCCCCCAAAATATGTTTGAATCTCTCAATGGTGAAAACGTATCATTCGGACAGTGATCAATGTGTGTGGCATCCTCACCAAATTAAGGTCATATTTGCACACACAGTCACACAGTCCAGTGCAGGTTAGGGTTTGCATAATCAAATATCAAACCATGCTTGGCTGTTATTGGCAGCGAACCGATTCACATTTTCAAATTCAAACAGTTGTGAGCAGTATATTGCAGGCCGCGATAAACTGTATTTCACATATTAATGTACTGATTACTCTAAATGATAACTGTTTTTGAGGCAAACCCAACCCAACACAGTTTGCAAATAGGGAATACTGTCATATAAAAACAAATTTGAAAAGAATGCTCATGATCACATTTTTCTACTTCCCAGTACTCAACCTTCTCTTTAAGGCCACCAGCAAGTACTTAAAGGGAAATCCAACCTTAAAGGGGGTACCCAATGCTCAAACAATGTTAGTTCATTTAAAAGATCATGATTTTATTAGAAGAAAATCATCTGCCTTAAGTTTTTTAAAATTCGTGTTGCCAGAAAATCCCCGAAATATGGTAAGATTTCAGGATATTTTGGCCCCTCAGCTGTGTCCCAATTTCAGCTAGGTAACCACAATGACGTCAAAGTGGTTACCTTGTCGCGCAATTATAGCAAAAGTGTGTAATGCATTTTGTACAGTCTAGCGCGCAACACATCTGCAATACGCGAACCTGGGTAACCACTTTGACGTCATTGTGGTTACCTAGCTGAAATTGGGACACAGCGGAGGGGCCAAAATATCCTGAAGTCTTACCATATTTCGGGGATTTTTCTGGCAACACGAATTTTTAAAAAACTTAAGGCAGATGATTTTCTTCTAATAAAATCATGATCTGTTAAATGAACTAACACTGTTTCAGCATTGGGTACCCCCTTAAAAGGGAAATCCAACCTTAATAGCAAGTTGCTTTGAAAGAAAGAGGAAAAATCAGAAAAGCAGATTGGTGAAAGTTTGAACAAAATCGGACAAGTAATAAGAAAGTTATGAATTTTTGAAAGTTGTAATCACTATATATATGGAAATTTCAAATTGGCCGAATAGGTAATGTCACTGTGATGTAGCTGTGGACAACTCCCCCATTCGCTCTAACACACAAAATGACTAAAATGTCACTTTTTTTCAAAATGCATTACTCACTAGGATCTTTTCATTCATAAAGACCTATAACAATATGCTACATGTATCTCCAATATATTTTGAGTACAGCCTCAAGGGTAAAAGCGTCTCGAAGAAAACCGCAAATTAATGATATTTTTGTGTATGACAAATGGGAGAGTTGTCCACAAAAATGTCACAATCGAATCACCAAAGTGCCAATTTGAGATTCGCATAGATGTAGAGATCTCATTTTTCAAACATCCATAACTTTCTTATTCCTTGTCCGATTTCTTTCAAACTTTCACCATCTTTTTTTTCCTTATTTTTCTGCTTTCACACAAATCATCTCATAAACAAGGTTGGATTGCCCTTGAAGGGAAACTTGTCACAAAAGGAAAATAAAGAATGTGTCATGCAGTACACTTGATTCCCACTCGCATGTGTCTTTTAGAACAAACTTTAAGATAAACATGTACATGTATAGTCTAGAATTGATATTGTCATTGAATCTAAAATGAACTTAGCAAACAACTACTTGCATGATCATATGCATGTAATACCTTGTTAATATCAAATCCATCACCATATCAGAGGTGGCATAGGATCTCACATGAGGTATTCCCTAGTAAATGAAAGTACGTCAAGTGAATTTTCAGGCATAATACTTTACTTTGTTTGTTAATGTGACCTACCTCGAAATGTGATGTATGATCAGTCTACATAATTCTATAATTCTGATATACCACCTCAGACTAGTCCATCATAATTCACAGGTTATATGGATAACTGCCCGTGTCAACAAACTTACTTGTAAATAGAACAAGATACAAATGTATGAAGGTGATCTAGAAGCACATTCTAGAAGTTCAAGTGAAAATGTGACTTACATGTTTATCTTATAGAGGGGATTACAGGCAGAGTTACAGGTTTTCAATGCAACTCTCTTGTGTTTGAATTCATCACATTCTTTTTTCATTTCCTTCCACAAATCTTCATATGTTTTTTTTTTCCTCGGGAGACAAGTCGTTAAATTCTTTACAGTATTTACCAAACAGTTTTGATTGCTCAAGAAAAGAAATCTTTTGTCCTTTGGCAGCTTCTTTCCTCTTTATATTGGCATCGAAAATAACAGGATTAATTCCCAATTCAATCCGTTTTCTGAGTTTTTTTTCCCTTTGCTCTTTCTTTAACATACTCATCATTCTGGGAACCTTCCGAAAATGCTTGGCATGAAGAGTTTGTTCTTTAGTAACATTGGTAATAATCAAATCCATAGGAACCAGAAAGTTAGTCTTACCATGCAATTCTGAATCTTCCATACTTTTGAATACACATTCATAGCCAAGGATGTCATAATGTCGTCTATAGGCTTCTGTCAGAGTTTCAGGCAATTTGCTGTCTTTCTTGATTTTGTCTTTGTTCACAAGAACATGGTACATTTTTGATGACCTCCCTTTGACATTTCCCGGCAATGCTTTACTAACCCTCCCTCCAAATTTCTTGACTTCATTTTCCAAAATCTGTTTGGTGTATTTTTGCTTCTTGTAGTTTGGGACCATCCCAACAAATACAAATGACATTCCCTTGAAGATTCCTTGTGTACCACAAGTGTCATCACATTTCTGCTGACTTAGCATACTTCCCAAGATATCGGTAGACGACGCCTCCTCACGCACAACCCTTCTTGTATAGTAACCCCTGTATGCAGCCTGTATTTTGCATGCAGCCACATGCCTGTCTACAAAATTGGTAAATTCTTTTCCTGATTCCAATGAAGATATTTCATAAGAAAGATTGCGGTACATTGCAAGAAGGTATGAAAATTGTGGGTCAATTTTCAATTTGCCACCATGACGAGTCGTATGTTTAAAAAAATATGACGAATGGCAGTAATTAAGGTGTTCTCCACCTTCTGATTGGAATCTACACAGAGGGAGATTTAGGTTATCTAGGAAGTACCGTGCATAGTCTATAAACTTGATCATATAAGGTGTTATGTTACTCCATGAATATCGAAAGCACATTAACTTATAAAAACACTCGGCATATTTTTTGTACAGCTCCTTTGTTTGAGAAGTGCATCCCCACCTATAATCTGTTGGTCTGAGTGACCCTTCTGGCTTGCCCTCAATGAGAACTGGATCTGGCTCAGTTCTCAAAATTGTGAACATTTCATATGTACAATCCCCAATTTTTTTAACAACATCAAATTCACTGATTGGCTGCATCTCAAAATAGTCCATTACTGCACTTTGTGCAGAATCAGGCATGGGAGAAGTTGAAACGACGTTGAATAGTACATGAGGGTATTCTTCTTTTTGTCCAGAAGGTGCCGGACTTATAATACCAACAGCATGGTCTTTATTAAGGGTGATTGGTTCTAGTTTACCTGCTTTATCAAATCTGATATTAAAGTTTCCTTGTCTAATTCCTCTTTTGTTAATGTTATTAACCAGGTTTGCTAAGAGATATTGGCTGGTGTTTATCCCATGACCTTGCTCATTTTTGTTGCCATGCGAAAGCAACTTTTCAATTTCTAATCTGAGAAGTTTCTCAACAATCCTGGTGATTCCATGTAGTATGTCAAAGACAAAATGCGTTATGGGCAGTGAAGGAACTAATGATTCAGGGTGCTCCCGGTCTACAAGAATTTCCAATTCGGTTCTTTCACCAGAAATGGCGACACGGCTCTTCTCAGACTTGTTGCACTTGTGGTACAAATTCCAGCCGGTTTCTGACATGGGACTCAATTCATTGGAACCATCCAGTAACTTAATCAGAAAAATCTCATCCCCAGTTATGAAGAATTTATCATCTTTTCTTGATTTAATAAGCTGTTCAAGTATATTCAC
Source organism: Heliocidaris tuberculata (assembly GCA_025618425.1). Classification (NCBI taxonomy): domain Eukaryota; kingdom Metazoa; phylum Echinodermata; class Echinoidea; order Camarodonta; family Echinometridae; genus Heliocidaris; species Heliocidaris tuberculata. The sequence goes on from CM046843.1 coordinate 1,829,532, forward strand.
TCCATTGGGAACCAGGTTCATTTCCAGATTATCCCTTGTATCTCCTTCATAAAAGATAACAAAGGGATAATTGTGCTGTGGTGAGTGGACTCACACATTTCTCAGGAACATTTTCATTGTTAACAAGTGACAAGGTCATAAGGGTGCTGTGACAAGGTCATAAGGGTGCTGTGACGACCACCTATTTCTCTGCCATCACCCCACAACTTGACATACAAACTAGATGACAAGAACGGGTACCGGAAAACTAGAATGTCAAGCAGTCGGCTAGGATCTATGTACCAACCAGTATCAGTGCGTTTTGGCAAGAGAGTAGCATGAAAATTTGCTAGGTATCTCTTCTTTGCCACACCCTCTTTCCGTGCAGATGGAAATACACCTGGTATTTTTTTCCGGAGCTCATTTCTGAGCCTACTGCCACTAAAATTTTCTGTTAGATAAATCAGGTCTTCAGGGTTGAGAGTGGTTTGCTGCCCAGAATTGTTAGAATCATTTGACACATCAAATGATTCACATGTATGTGAGCTACGAATACTGGCTGATTGTGAAAGCTGTTTGATTGATAGTGCAGCAAGCCTTTCTATCTGTTTTAGTATTTCAAGTCTAATTTTCTCTTTAAGATCACTCTCCCCACTCCTAAATTTGGTTAGTAAGACTTGCAGGGCACTTAAAGAAATGAATGATCTCTTGGACTTGGTCTTTTGTTGTTTGCCCAGAAATGAGGACGAAACATCAATAGCTTGCTTTGCTAAAATAGCATCAACAAACTTCCACCCCCTTTTCTTAATATGGCCATCAAGGCCGACAAGTTGGGCAATTTTGAAAAAATCAATGAAAATTTGTTCATTTTCAGTCTGTAATTCAACCTCGGTATTACAAAGGATGACTGTGGTTGACAAATTATCAGGACATGCTGTACCACATGAACTGCCTTGCATACATGAAATTGTCTGGATGAGTTGTTCTTTGTCTACACCTTTTTTTATTTTACACTGTCTTATGATAGTCACAAGGGCATCTTTGTTAATCCAATTCCTAGCATTCCTTTTACCCACTAAAAAGGCAGCAGGGTCATTTTTTCCCTGGAATTCGATTAATACATTGTCCAACCTGCGATACCCTTCATGCTTTCTAATGCCAATCATCGCAAGAATTTCAGTAGAAAGGTAGACACAACTGTCAACTTGAGTGTAGGAAATCTTTTCCCCCAAAACCTCCATAGTCCTGACCTCACAGGCATCATCTTGAAACCTTTTCACGTTCACTTTATTGTCCCCGCCGAACGAAGTTCGCGAGGGGACTATGAAACGGGCTCCGTACGTGTGTGCGTGTGTGTGTCCGTCCGTCCGTCCGTCTGTCCGTGTGTGCTCAAATGTTAGAAAATGCTACTTCTCCGTCATTTCTTGGCCGATTTTGATTCCGATTGTTTTATCTGATAGGGCTGGGTGGGGGCTTCCAAACTTCTACACAGAATTTTGAAATTCATTAATTATGCAAATTTATGCAAAGTTATTCAAAATTGACGAAAAATGCTACTTCTCCTCTATTTCACATCGGATTTTGATTCCGATTGTTTTATCTGATAGGGCTGGGTGGGGGCTTCCAAACTTCTACACAGAATTTCGAAATTCATTAATTATGCAAATTTATGCAAATTTATTCAAAATTGACAAAAAATGCTACTTCTCCTCTATTTCACATCGGATTTTGATTCCGATTGTTTTATCTGGTAGGGCTGGGTGGGGGCTTCCAAACTTCTACACAGAATTTTGAAATTCATTATTCATGCAAATTTATGCAAATTTATTTAAAATGCTGAAGGTTCATAATGTTTTCATGTTTTATATTTCAGTTGTATACATGCATTGTTGGTATTCTCTTCTTTTGCATGCAGTAACATTATTATTTTATTCACTAAAGTTTTTCACTGAAGTTTTAAGTTTCAAGCTAGTTAATTTCCACAGATCTGCACTTCCGGCGGGGACATTTATTACGCATTGCGTAATTTACTCATTCACTTGTTTTCATCTAGTTTGACTGTGGAATACTTTCTAGGGACATCACTTCTGGAATTCATGTCTATTTCATTTAGAGGTATCCGAGAATTTGGTTTACTGTTTTGAGAGCTTGATTGTGCTCTGTCATCAGCAACATTGTCCAAAAGATTCTCTTTATTTTCAAGTTTTTTTTTTTTTTGGCGGGGGATCAATTTTTGATTTTTTCTTTGGAATGTTTTTGTTTTTGCGATTGGATTGACTGCGAGAAGTTTTCTTCTTGGGTGCTGAGGTTAACTTTGGACTACTAAATGCATTCAAAGTGGGATAGTCTGAATTGGATTCTACACTGATGTTCTGGACACATCTTTTCACAACATTTGGCTCTTTATTTAGGGCACAAGGCTGTTCCACTGATTTTTCGCGAACACACTCAGCCTGTACTTCCTGTTCACTATTGTTAAATACTCTTCCAACCTCAGGCTCTGAGCTACATCTGTCACTCTGTGCCTTTAGTGGCGTATTATTACCACATTCCTCAGTACCACGGTTTCTTTCCCACTGTCTTGGCAAGGTTCCTGAAAGAGGGGGTTCCGTGGTTGCAAGTTGTGGGCTAATACCTCTGGGGGATCTTTCACTGCTGTTAAGATTTGAATCCAAACTGTCTTCATGTAACTGTTCATAACTTTCAGTAGTACATGTAGATGAGCCACAGTCTCCTTGCTCTAGAATGGATTCAACAAAAGAATCTTTTTTCTTGCCTGTGAAAATCTCCTCTCCACAGTTCAAATGAACTTTCTGATTTCCCTGTATCTTGGGAGATTCCATTTGTTTGTTCATCTCCTGTGTAGACTTCTTGTGGTTCTTTTGCATGGACTGTGTCATCCTGGGAGATTGCACATCTTTGTCCATCTTTTGTGTAGACTTCATGTTTGACTTTGCATGAAGGGTGTTGTGATTCTCGCAGTCTTTAACAGGTACTGATCTTCCAACATTTTCCTTCTGAAATGAACTTTCTTGGCGATTCATTTCATTTGCATACACAAAGGTGTTGAGTCTGCCTTTGCTGGCAGTCACTTCAGCATACATGTAAGTTCTTGGTTGAGTATTTGTCTCCATTTTATTTGCTGAGGAGTACTGAAAAGTGTCTGTCTCCATTGACCCTACTGTAACTCCTCCCTTTTGGGCTCTCATGGAATACACAAGTATATGAACCCCATCATGACTCTGTGACAAGTTACATGTGGTACTGCTAGACATTGACCTGGGTTGCATTTTTTGGTTGACCGCCGCCCCAAAGTTTGGATATCGTAACACATGCAAATTTAAGTCATCTATAACAGCAAACGATCCATTATCTCGTACAATTGAGTAGAAGTGTCCAGGTCTCATTTGAACAGCTCCTATTAGCTTGTAATTTGTCTCATGGATCTTCATTTCCTCCTGGACAGCTATTTGATAATTTTGCACTTGTCTCGTGCTTCTATCAAGTGGCAGAGAAACAACTAGGAATCCTGGCATGGTAGTAGGAATATTGCCTTGTGGGTTTATAGGAACAGAGCATTGCTTGCAACTCATCCTCCTCACTCGGCTACGTATTGAATTTCCTAACATCACTTCTATTCCTAATGCCAGGTTGCCTTTGGTCTTCATATTTACGCTGTTGTCATAAAACTGGACAGGTTCTAAGTTCTCATTAACAGAGTACTTCATTTGACAGTCTGGACATACTCCATGACCATCATAAGTCGCAACAATTGCAATTGTCCGACAAACTCTCAAATGCTTGAAGGATTTCAGCATTTGGGGTTCCTTTTGGACTGTATCCAGGAATATGGTTACTTAACCAATTCCACAGATCTTCTCGCACTTCACAGCTTGGTCCATACTTGTCACGAAGATCGCACAAGTGGATCAACTTTTGTATCAGAGGATTTCCTCCACATATTCTTGCCTGAGAATCATTGGGATACACCCCATGATAATAAATCTCAGCCAATGCATCTACACCACATGATGCGCTCTGCTGGCCATGATAGTGCTTTTTACACAAAAGTGCATTTCTAAAGTGCTTTATACTACTTGTTTGTGCTACTCTAAAGTGCTGCATTTAATCAAATATCATGAAACGAAATAATGGGGGGACTTGCAAAAAATAGTTATTAATCATATGTAGCCAGCCACTTTAGAATCATGCAGCATGTATAGGATAAAGATGGGAAACTCCAGATGCTTATTAGCTATTCACATTAAAGATCTTATTTTTATTTCTTTTTAAAGGCTAAGTATAGTTCTGATAGTGAAAAAGGAACTGGAATTAAACGTGTTGAATACAGTCTCATATTCCAAATGTATTAAAAGGTTACGTGTTAAATATTTTTACATCCTGTCCATGATTTTCGATGAATTTTAGTGTAAACAATATATCAAAAAGCCCCCAAAGTACGAAGTTTTAACCTCTCAACAGTCCAACTGTGGATAGTTCAACACGTCAAGATTAACGGTCAACCTAGCACATACATCATGCACATGTGTACAATGTATTTATACACATGCCGCACATGCAGGCATGCCATGAGGTATCCCTTGCAACATGCAAAACTGGCTTTGAATTTTTTTGTTGCCTCCTTTAACAGAAGCATGGTAGTGGCAGCATTAGGTTATAATGATGTTTTGCTTCCATACATAGGTATCGGTTTACCTTAGAATATGGATGACATCTAAACAGAGACTACCGGGTATATCAATATTCCTCCAACTTATTGAGGAACCAATGCAAAGTCATAGGCCAACCTAACAGGAAATCTATGAATTTAACTCATAAAGCATATTTGTCAAGATAACCCCTACATTGGAATGAATAATATGAAATTAGCCATCAGCAATGGGGAAAAGTCACAGGAAATTATTACAAGAACCCTGTGTTTATGATTGTCTTCAATGAATTTTGGCATGAAGATACACGGTAGAACAGAATGCCAAATCAATGATTACGAAGACTGGTGTATGCAAACTTACGACCCCCTGGTTTTATGTGATAATTGCTAAAATCTTCCATTTTTTTCTGTAAGTGTGCAATTTTTCATGCAAATCATTTATACACTAAATATTTGCCCTTTAAGTGTACATGTACCAATCACCTGAAAATATAATTTGTGTAGAGCTAGAAAGTATAAAATCAACCTCAAAGAACTTTCTCTGGTATTCTATAGGTCAACAGTTAATGAGTATGAAGGAAACAGAGGATAACATGAAAATGCTCACGCGGAACCGAACTCCAAGTTTGGTTCCGCTTTTCCCTTTAAATAAAACGTTCTCCTTTAGGAATTATTTGTGAATTGTAAGCTCAGAATAAAAAAACAAACAAAAAACCTGTGGGTTATTCAATATTAAGCAAATCAGCCATGACCTAGATACATGTACATGTAGTTATCAGTGCCACCGATAAATGGAAAAAATCAACACTAAACGATGTAGGCATTCCAAAGCAAACCTTTATAGAGTTGTGTACTACCCTCATAGGTAGGTGTTTGCAAAAATTAGAAAGGTAAAGAAATCTGTTTGATTTACCCCCTTCAACTTTTACCAACAGTGTGCATTCCCTTAAAGGGCAATCCAACCTTGATAATAATATGATTTGTGTGAAAGTAGAAAAATAAGAAAAACAGGATAGTGAAAGTTTGAAAGAAATTGGACAAGGACTAAGAAAGTTATGGATGTTTGAAAAATGAGATCACTACATCTATGCGAATCTCAAATTGGCAATTTGGTGAGTCAGTTGTGACATTTTTGTGGACAACTCTCCCATTTATCGTACACAAAAATATCATGAATTTGCGGTTTTCTTCGAGGCGCTTTTACCCTCGGGGCAGTACTCAAAATATATTGGAGATAGCATATTGTTATAGGTGCTCATGAACCAAAAGATCCTCCTGAGTAATGCATTTTGAAAAAAGGTGACATTTTAGTCATTTTGTGTGTTAGAGCGAATGGGGGAGTTGTCCACAGCTACATCACAGTGACATTACCTATTCGGCCAATTTGAAATTCCCATATGGATAGTGATTACAACTTTCAAAAATTCATAACTTTCTTATTGCTTGTCCGATTTCGTTCAAACTTTCACCAATCTGCTTCTCTGATTTTTCCCTTTAAAGTGCATGGAAGACAGTGTTAATTTTCGCGCTAATGATCGTCACTATTCAGATAAATATTTGCACACATTATTACACATGTCATAATCACTGCGAAAATGGTTGACAAAGTAAAAAAAACCTTATCATGCTACCCCTGCAAATATTTCCAGCAGACAAGAGAACATCCTTTCACTGCTATTTTGTAAAGAAACTTGTAAAGAAACTTGTCCAACTTGCACATCTGCAGGCTTTCCTATATACACAGCTACAGCTAGACTACTAGAAAGATGTAAGGGAGATCAAATGATCTCAGGCCTAGTTGTAGCCTCTTTGAAATTTGGTAGGACCCATATGCTGCCTATACATGTACAGACTATCCACAAGTCGAAAAAGAAGTAAGCCAATGTGTGCCACAGCAGTAAACAAGATGAATGTGACTGCATCTCCTACATGTATATGCCTCCATCTAAACTCAGTTGATGGCTCTAACTGTTCTTGAAATATTGTGATAACCAGAATAAAAAGCCTCTAATTACATGTCAATTGATCTCTTTGACATTTGACCTTACACCTTATAACCCCAAAGTCTGATCACTTTATCTCCTTATCATGAATACAAAATAGTTGAGATATGGCGATAACATAGGTAAAAAAACATTAATTTCACATACACCTACATAATGACCTCTATGACCTGTCACCTTTGACCTACGTGAAAAATATCTAATCAGTTCATCACATTATGGTGATGCATACTAGTTCCAAGTTCGAAGTTAATGGATTAAATGGTTCTTGAGATATCGCATTAAAGCTAAAACCTGCAATTTCAGAATTGACCAAGCTATGACTTTTGACCTACGTATCCCTAAATCTAATCAGAACGTCTTTATATGGTGATACATACTAGTACCAAGTTTGAAGTTCACACCTCAAATGGTTCTTGAGATATTACGTTAACAAGGCTAACACCTGCAATTTTAGAAATTGACTTCTGACCTTTGACCTTCGACCTACATACCCCAAAATCTAATCAGATCCCCTTCCTATGTTGATACATACTAGCACCAAGTTCAAAGTTCATACCTAAAATGGTTCTTGAGTTATCGCAAGAACAAGGCTATCACCTGAAATTTCAGAAATTGGCCTCTGTGACCTTGACCTTTGACCTACGTACCCCAAAATTTAATCAGACTGTCTTCCTATGGTGATACATATTAGCACCAAGTTTGAAGTTCATACCTCATGTGGTTCTCGAGTTATCACTAGAATGAGAAAGCGGGACGGACGGACGGAGGACGGACGGACAACCCCAAAACATAATGCCTCCAGCACCACCTTTAGTGGGCGGAGGCATAAAAATTAAAACGGGGCCGAGGGCGTTCCCCCATCCCCACCCTCTTCCAAAAAAAAAACCTCTTATAAGACTAAGAGCCAACATAAATGCAGAAAGGAGCCCTTAAAAAAACCAAAAAATCTGACAACTGGTTGTAATGCATAAAATTATTGAACAACATACATGTACATGTAAGCCAAGTCCACTTTGCCTTATTCCCATGCCCGTTTCTATTACTGAGTGCTTCCATCATAGAAAAAATATATTCCAGCCTACTAATCATACTAACAATTAATGAAGACATGTTTTGGGATAATCATAAAGTACTATCAGCATGCCACAACAGTTACACAGAGTGATTCATCATTTTTCGGTGAAATACAGTACATGAAAAATAGCTGTGAGTCATGTGGGATAATTGTGATTCCCATAGCAGTTTAAATGTTTGTGACCCTATCATCTGTGAATATATTTGTACACAAATATAACAGCTTAAATACATGTACAGTCTACAGTAATAGGGTGTAGAAGACTGTATTGTTCAGAATTTCAAATAGAAATGCTGCTTACGATATGCATGGTCAAAAGCAACAATTTCCATAACTTTAAGAGATTGCAGCTTCATACAAAAAGTGATGTGCAAGCACATGTATTTGTTAAAAATGTGATTTTTCAGTAGCACATAGTTTTCCAGCTGGCGGGCTCTTTCACCCTGCTTGAAATTAATGTACATCAAGGAGTTATTCCTTGGTTAGGATGGAAGCTATAGAAGAAAATAGCAAATCAAATATAATTTCCCTATTTGAAGAAGTCTATTGATACTTCTTAGAAGCTGTAGTTGGGATTAAATAGTGGAAAATTCATGTACCTACCAATTTTCTTGAAAATTGTTTGATTTTCCTTAGCCACTAATTTAGTCCTGCTGTTAACATGCTGCAGTTCTTTCTTTTCCTAAACATACAACTTTTTTCCCTGATAGTCTACATCAAGTGACTGATTACATACAATATCATTCAATTTCTCTTTCCATTCAGTAACAATATATTATCATAACTTTCATGTATTACATTTCTGATGATAAAGAGTCCAATTTACATGTCTACATGTACATGTATGTACAGTAAGTTGAAATCGCTTAGACTCGGACTGTACTATAAAACAACAATAATCAGAACAAACTTTAAAAATCTGATTCAGATATTCATTACTACATGTAGAGGGGTTTTGTGCTTAGTAAAAAGACAGCACAGAAATAACTTCCTTAAAAATAATGAGATGAATGTTATCTATCGTATGAAAATAGCATACTAAGACATGATTGTCTCATTTAAAAAATTGGAATATCACAATGCAATTTTTGAAAATTTGCGACACCATACAGTCCCTTAAATGTATAATGACATGCAAATGCATGTTGATTTCTGTTGATAAGTATGGGTCTATACATGTACATCAACAAATCATTAACTGTTTGACATGTAGAGTACACTCTGTAAATATCATAAATAATTAAAAAAAAAAAAAAATAAATCTCACTTTCAGCACCCTCCTTGTGAAGTCAGCAGCCAGCTAAAATAGGGGGAAAATGCTTCAAAATTTATGGTACATACTAAGATTAAACAGTTGATGATTTGTTAATGTACATGTATAGACCCATACACATCAACAGAAGTCAAAACAAGTGCATGTCATTTGACCTTTAAAGAAAAAGAGCAAATGAACTGAAACTTGTTAACTTTGTAAAATGGATACAACTGAAACACGCATGAATGTGTATCACTATTTTTTAACAGTAATGCACAATGTTGGTCAAAGTCATGGATTTGGGGAAAATGTGTTTTTCTTGCTGCATCTAGATGGTATTAGACCACAACGATAATTCATTTCCTTGAAATGGGGACTACAGTCTTCCAAATGCATTGGAAAGCTATAAAAGAGGAGAAAAATTTGATTAATTGGTGTCACCACTCACCAGGTCACGACTGGGTAAATCTTATTTCCCCTTCGGATAGTTTTCTCCTTAAAAATTCCCAATTATTATATTTTTTTACATATTTATCAACATGAATAGAACCTTATCTATGAACTGTAAGCTCAGAAACAATTTTATCAGTGAGATATTCATTATCAAGCAAACCAGGCATGACTTGGTGACAAAAAATATTTATCCAGTGCCACAGATAAATAAAAAACAAAACTGAAACTAAACATGTGATTTCTACAAAATGCAGGCATTCCGCAAAGTGAGCTTTTATGAAGTCAAAATTAAGAAAAATAATTTTTTAACCCCTTCGACATTTACCAACACTGTGCATTATCGTTATAAATTCAGGTGATCATGTATTATGTGATATCTTGACTACATAGCTAGCATGTGATTATAAAAGGTAGATCGGTAATCAGCTACCTGCCCACCTTCCAAGCTGGCTGGGTACTCAGCCGTTTTTATCTTTAACTGAAGGTGGAGATTTGACGTTAATCGGACTCTCAAGCTAGTTACAAAGCGGCAGGACATTTGCCCTTTGGACAAATCCCACCTCTTTCCCAGAAGAGTATCAAGGCAAGCAAGGTTGTCATTCTTGTAACTATATTCCATTGTATTTTTGTTTAGATTTATATCCAAGGTGTCTAAATCCACTTCCAAATTTAGAACTCCTATGTCAAATGATCTCTTATGGGATCTGGAGGCAAAGGTTTGCTTAATGCATGAACATATTTCTGTGTGTAGTTGGCTCCTGCGGAAGTTTTGCCGGAAACTTTCATCCTTACAATTTTCAACTGTAATATTCACACTTTTCTGTAACACTGCATCTCCTACGACTTTTACCTTTCCTTTCTTCTTTTCTTGAACATGATGTACGCCGGCAGAAGCCACGTTGATGGTGATGTCTTTTCGTATGTCTTCCGCAATTATCGGCCAACCTGCACAAACTCCACTCTCCACATTGATCTGTGACACCATAATCTTTACGTCCAGATCGTCCACCTGATGGAAAAGATTGATACAGTATGTAATTTTAATGAGCATTTACATGTATAACAAACAATACTATTTTCATACTTACATGTACAGAATCTAATATGAAGCGTATCCACATTCTTCACTCCGCACTCAATCCCACTCCCCGAACTGAGTGGGGAGCGAAGAATGTGGAAATGCATCACATTAGCATCTGTGGGAGTCCTCTGTCTGCATTTAACCCACATACATGTACATGTAGGCAGTGAAAATGAAATGAAAGTTTTACATTTTTCACATAGCAGGACTTCACATCAACTATTTTATGAGGGTCATTTTCAAACGATTCACAGAGAGTTTAGGGTCATTCTCTTCCCCCTTACAGTATGGCTGTTGAAATTGAGGTCAACTGACAATTATGGACCCATTTTATACTCCTGACTTTATTCTTTAATGTATGCACATACAAGATGCAGTAATACAGTATCCACAAATCTCTGGAAGTCACATTCATATTTAAAATAAAAATCATATGATTGAAGATAAATCTAAATTGCAATGTAGTTGTTAGTCTCTGTCCAGAGCCTTTCATTTGTAAACACAAAATTGAACTGAGGAGCTATTGGCCTAACACCAGGTTGTGCAAACTTTATTTACTTTAATGAAGCAAGTTATAAACAAAATGATACATGATTCATTCCATGTTGATGCACATGTTCATACTACACGTAGCTAACAATCTTCCAATAATCATAACGTCATTGATGCAAACATACATATTAAACAGAGCTTTGCTTTTTAATTTGATTCAACAATGGAAGAGAAAGATCATTTAAGAGCAATTCAATTCAACCTGAAAACAAGTTGCTTTGTATAAAAGCAGAAAAATGAGCAAGCCAAACTGATTGGTGACATTTTTTTTTTGGTTGATAATCAATAAGAAATATGAATTTCTGAACTTGTCAAGATCACTGAATATATGGGAATCTCAAAGTGGGGAGTTGGTCATGAGACTGTGATGTCATGTACATATATATGAAGGCAGCAGAACAACTTTCAAATAATTTTTGTACACAAAATTACGAAAAATCTTGAGTCAATACGCTTTTTTTGTTTGTTTGCATTAAACAGGTGGTTTAGATTTAACCAAAAATTATAACAAAATTTTGAACACGTGGGACAGATACCAAATCAATGGCAACTGTGGCCTAAAAAGTAGCCATAATTCCTCATTTTCATGGTAAAATTGCTCGTTACTCTTCCATTTTACGACATATGCTTCAATGTATATCAGTGATTTATGGTCCATTATTGCCTCTTACAGGTACTTTGCTTCTCTATAATTTGGAAAATTGTAGGGGAGGCATGGGAGCAGCGAAACAAAATACGATTTGCCAACTTATACTAGAGAAGCAAAGTAAAAGGCAAAAAAGGACTATAAAACACCATTATACATGTACATTTAAGCAAACATCATAAAATGAATGAAAAGTTTAAGTTTAGAATGGAATAAGGATCAATTTTACTATGAAAATGAGAAATTATGGCCACTTTTTAGGCCTAACCTCCTACTGATTTTGCATCAGTCCCATGTATTCAAAATTGTGATATGTTATCATTTCAGGTTAACCGATACCCTGAAATTCCAACCAGTTTTGCTTTTCACAGTCGTTTAACCCTCGGTTAACCGTTCTGACTCAGGCTTACAAAAATATTCCAATTCTTAATTTTATAACTGAGCAGACTTTCCTTTTTTATTGGAGGGCATATATGGTAATAACATGCTACCCATAGTATATTTTTTTAGCACAGCCTCAATGGAAAAGTAACTTAGGAGACAACTGGAAATTTATGATATTTCATGTAGAAAACAAATTAAGAGTTATCCTACATTGTATCACAGTCAAACGACCAGTTCGCCAATTTGAGCTTCCCATATTTTCAGTGATCCTAACGTTCAAACAATTCTAACTTCATTATTTGTCAGATTTTGTTCAAACTTTCATTAATCAGTTTCTCTTATTTTTCTGCTTTCACCCAAAGCAACTTGCTGTTATACAATGCAGTTGGATTGTCCTCTAAAAACAAAGAACAAAAAACAAAAAAACAAAAAAACACAAGAAAAATGCGACCATATAGATTAAGCCTCAACTTTGCCATTTTGTCCCTGAGTTACACCATTTTAATATCTGAAACAGAGTCATGCATGTATAGGTGCGTTTTCATCAGAACGAAGTTGCTGCTCTAGCCCGCTATTGCTGATCCGGTAAATTAGCCCGATCAGAGAATAGCCAGCTAATTCTCTGCTCTAGCCCGCTATTTCGCTTGAAAAGTCAACCCACATCATCTTGGACTTATCTTCAGAATAGCCCGCTTAACCGAAAATCAGCCTGCTCTAGCCCGCTATTCCTCGAGCGTCTTCATCAGCCCGAAGTTAAGCCCGATCCCATCATGCACCTGTGCTCCAACTATCGAAGCACGATTTCCGTTTGTAAACATCAGCTGTGCGCTAGCGCTAGCGCTGTGTGTATGAGCTGTACACAACTTGCACAGTGCACATACGTTTGTATAGCTGGTCGGGCGAGCGCGGATAAGATTTTAAAACCGCGCGCCTGTTCACTTAAAGTGCGCATGCGCACCAACTTCGGGCTTAAGCTCGAAGTGGGGGTACTTCGGTCTGATGAAGACGTGATTGCAAACTGAAGCTAGCTTCAAGAAAATATCCCTGATCCACCTTGAAGCGGGCTAGAGCAGAACTTCGTTCTGATGAAGACACACCTTATGTGTATGCTACAGTATCCATATTTTATTACCCTTTTTCCTCAGCTTAATTAACTAGCACATCAATGATGTGGCGCTCATCCGGCATGCAGCAAAGAAATTGATGCAATTTGTACTTTGAACACAGTAGACATTGTAATGAATCGATGAAATGTACATGTATTGGTTACATGCATGTACAGATGATGAAGTACCTATTGCAGATCTGGCTAAATGTGGTTTTGGAAGGAGACAGTGACATGTAGATATGAATGAAAGTCTGGAAATTGACAACTCAAGTTGCACGACTTCAGTTAAAAGATTTTGGGGAATGTAAATTTTAATAGTTTTACTGTGTGACAGAGAAATTTGAAATAGAGCATAAAGTTAGTCAAGGTGAGGTATATCTACCAACTGTGAAATCTTTATTGAGAGAGATTTGAAGGTTAAGATTTGTAATAAAAGAGAAAAGCACTGAATGACATAAGTTATGCATTGGTGTAAAAAAAGAATTTTAAGGTTGGGACATTTAAGGGTGGCTTCAGTGCATTGTCCCTCACTGTTTCAAGTCTTTATTAGCTCATAACCCGCTATTGTTGACCGCTGTCACTTCTGGGTTCTCGGTTCTGTCGATGATGTCGACAGAAATCATGTAGAAAGGTATAGCCTTTGAAATAATCCAGCAGCCATGGGTTTCATAATGGACAGGGCAAAGAGTTAAAATAAATTTTGTATAAATTACCATAAATAATTTTCTAGATAAAATTTCAAAATTCCGAGTAGAAGTTCAATGAACCTCATGAAAGTCTTCCTCAATAAATGAGGAAGAAGAAGCAAGTTTTGTGATTTTGTAATAAATTTCGCATAAATTAGCATAAATAATTTTCTAGACAAAATTTCAAAATTCCATGAAGAAGTTCAATGAACTTCATGAAAGTCTTTTAGATGGAAGAAAAAAAATCAAAATCAGTCAATAAATGAGGAAGAAGAAGCAATTTTTGTGATGTTTTAATAAATTTTGCATAAATTTGCATAAATAATTAGCATAAATTATTTTCTAGACAAAATTTTAAAATTCCGAGTAGAAGTTTAATAAACCTCATGAGTCTTTCAAATGGAACAAAAAAAAAAATCGAAATCGGTCAATAAATGAGGAAGAAGAAGCCATTTTTGTGATCTTTTTAATAAATTTCGCATAAATTAGCATAAATAATTTTCTAGACAAAATTTCAAATTTCCGAGAAGCAGTTCAATGAACCTCATGAAAGTCTTTCAGATGGAAAAAAAAAATCGAAATTGGTCAATAACTGAGGAAGAAGAAGCAATTCTTGTGATTTTTGAATAAATATCGCATAAATTAGCATAATTAATTTTGTAGACAAAATTTCAAAATTCTGTGTAGAAGTTCAATGAACCTCATGAAAGTCTTTCAGATGGAACAAAAAAAATCGAAATCGGTCAATAAATGAGGAAGGAGAAGCAATTTTTGTGATTTTTGAGAAATGCGCATAAATTAGCATATTTAATGAGTTTCAAAATTCTGTGTAGAAGTTTCGAATCCCCCACCTAGTGCTATCATATAAAGCAAACGGAATTAAAATCGGGTAAGAAATGGCGAAGAAGAAGCATTTTGAAATTGTGGACGGACGACAGACGAAGGACGGACGGACGGACGGATGGACGGACGGACGGACGACGGACGCCTCGCCACAGCATAAGCTCATCCGGCCCATTCGGGCCGGATGAGCTAAAAACACAAAATGCATCTGTAACAAGGAATATTTTGCAGCCTTAAATGACACATGTATTACATACCTTGTAAATTGACCCGCACTGGATATCTCCAACTTTGAAGACATGGTGGCCACCCTCCGGCGCTGCATCCCAAGTTGCTTGTTCTTCAGTCGCAGTACATTTGTCCTGTGTCTATAAAATGAGCAAAAATGTTAAGTCAGTCTTGAATTCCGATAATAGCAAAAAATAAAATTCTCACAGAATCCACCAAAATTTACAATGAATGTTCATACAACAAATTAAGGTATGTCAAAAAAAAATTTGATAGAAAACGTACAATAGCAGAGTAATTAATAATGAGCAAATATGAAAAAATAGGGCTGATCGTGCCTAAATGTATATGTATCGATTGAACATGTAGTCCCATATGTGCATATATGTGTACAGCGCTCTTCAATATATGTGCAGTTCCATTACCAGAACTCTACATTACCTTTAAGCTTAATTTTCTGACCAACAGGCAGGAAGGCAATTTTGGACCAATTATTTTTTACCAGATGGAATTAATGCAGTTCACACTAAAAGGTAACATGTTCTTTACCATACCAGCATTCAACGAATGTTAAAGGCAAGTTAGTTCTGGAAGCAAAAAAGAAATTGGGATGAAATTTAAAAAATATGGCTTTATATCGTTCTATGAGCCTGATCAGTTAAGAATGAGGATTGGGGTGAAAATTCAATTTTCAGATTTTATGATGAAATCACTTTCAGGTTTTTCATTAATATCTAAAGTTACTAAAATTCATGTTTGTTTAATTGACAAGGTCGGAAAGTCATTGGATTGGCTCATTTTTCAACAGGAGTGATGAACACTAATGTCAGAGAGGTACATTTTCTAGAAAGATTGATTTGGTCCTAGTTTAACACTCTCTAAACGTTCTTAAATTCTGTTAGCAAATAATTATAGATCGAACACCATTCCATCGAAAACAAAAAATATTTGAAAATATTTGTACAGAAATAGTTGTGCCGCATGGTCATTCACATCTTGATGCAAATTTGTCCGTCTGTGACAGAAAATATTTGTATAATTTTTTTTTTTCCATTGGTGAGGCAAAAGTGAAAACAAAAACCATGCTGAGATATCTCACTAGTTAGCTAGAGACCTACATGTATACCATGTACATGTATGAATAAAACCTTGATCAGTTTACTAAAAACGAATTTGAAAATTGTCATGGACGGACAACGCAATATACTGAAATGGTAAATGCTGTGAGATTTCAAATTCAATGAATTGTTTTATTGTTAATTGGTTCATGGAACATATTTATTCCAAAATATCACGTACAGTGAAACCTGTCTATAAAGACCGCTCAACACAGACAAGGAAAGATGTCTTTACGCGCAGGTATTCTTTACGTACAGGTTCCTTTAATGTATATGATTTAATGAGTTCAGCTTTAAAGTGAAACAAAAATTGTGGTCTTTATAGACAGATAGTCTTCTATACATGTGGTCGCTAAAGCAGGTTGGATTGTATATGGTATTGTGATCACCATATGAATGCAAAAATTACCCCCCCCCCCACCCCCAATTTTTTTTTTCTTTCAAGCTAAGAAAAGACATAAAAACTTAATGATTTTGCAATGGCTCTAATGAGAGCCAACCTGCATTGTCAGTCTGCAAAAGACATCCATTACAGGTGTTTACAGAAGATGAATACTTATTTCCTTATTTATTTATTAATATTATTATTGCTAAATTATTGTAGCTGATATTTTTGGTCATCAGCAAGTGACTCAACGTGTCAGAGTTTCAGATTCAACATTAATGCCGAAGCTTGATCAATATTCAAATTAAAGTACAAGTTGTGCTTGAAAATTATAAACATTTGAGGTCAAATGTGGTATCAGACTGCAAGAACCATGTTTGGACTCTATTTAGTAAGAATGCTTTGAATTAGTTGTAACATTTGAGACTGATAGAGATTCTTTGTAGTTCAGGATCAAACACAGCCAACAATTTTTTTAAAAAATGTGATCACAATATCACATAACACAAGAAGAAACCTTTTCAGACACTACATGTATATAATTCTAAATTGAATTAATTGAATCAAGAAGCATCAACCCTGAAACAGTTTTTTATGGGGAAGGGGGTCAGCAAGTTATAATATATGACTTACACTAGTCATGTTGGGCAATCCCTCAACTAACAGGACATAATTAGGGTATATGGACTTTGTATACCCTCAACTTGCCATTGGGGCCTTTGTCCAGAAAGCCAAAATGAACATTGAATATTCTTAAAGAGACAGAGACATTACTGAAAAAGTAAACTATAGTATGAGGAACATTTAGACAATGATCTGCATTTCATGATTTGGTTTTCACCCTCTTAAACAGAACTATTGAACAATATGAGATGTTATAAAAAGTATTGGTACATGTATGTGATATTGCAAACCAAATGAGAAATTTTACTTCCTACAATGTATATATGATAATGATCAATCACACATAATCCTACTTTTCAATATTACATGTACCTCTATGTTTGAAACGAAATATATGGCTTTGAGCTGTAAAGTAAATAAAAATACTAAATATTGATGTTTGATTTCGGCCCACCTACATGTACATGACTGTAATGTAAAGGGTTGTATTTTGAAAGCTTACATGTATATGTATGTACATCACATTCTTCTCAACATGTTCATTTTCGTCTGTAGCATACATGTATACTGTACACTACATGTACATGCACTTAATTGTGTACATACACCAATACGGGCATCCACTTGTGACATCGATTCCACTTAAAAACTAAGTTTTTCAAGCTAAGTGATAGCATGTAAGGCCAGGCAGCTCAGATTTTATCAAGCCTCTACAAATTTACCAAATCACTTTGAGACCACAGTCAAGATTTCACATGCAACATGGACACCACGCTATTCATTTGAACCATACCTTTGTCATATGCATATTTTAGATAATGAAACAGTTTTGATTAGACACTGTGACTGCGTCCACCACAGCAGGACATTTAGAAAGGGGTTGTAATACCATTAAAATAAAAAACTGCCCATGGTATTGTCAAAATACATGTAAATGCAAATCACAGATGGCAGACGTAATGATTAAATGCCACAAAAAACATAAACACTGAATATTGAGTATTTTTCAATGTTAAATTTTGGCTTTCAACCAACTCTGAATTTTGAAAACCTTTTTGGGGTATTCTTCCATCATTCATCTACTAAAAGATCTGAAAAAGAATGAACAGATACATGTATGTTCAGAGAAAACTGAAAATTGTATTTTGGGGGGACCAGGTACAGGACTCTACCACTGTGTCTCAACTTCAAGGAATGTCTGATATATTGGGACATACATGTAAAACCATTACACAGCATTTTCAAGGATTTTGCTGGGTGAACATATAGTAAATAAAAAATAGTTTAGGAACAAAATGTCTATCAAGAAAAAGGAACAAATAAACTGTGATTAGTACAATTACCTACCGGCAGTGAAGTCTCCTGACACTGGGTCTTTTTACGCTGGGATGATTTTCTTTTCTTTCCTCGTTGTTCAGGTTAAACTGGGCTCGTACATGTACTTGTTGAAGCCTCTTCTTCTGCAGCAGATGAAAAAAACGATTAAAAATGTCAGCTTGTTTAGGCTGATCATGCTTTTCAATAAATCACACAGATTGGTCTATTACTATCTTTAATTATGCCTTAAGTCTTTTGATTATACATAAACTGAACTATTGTAAATATACACAAGAACAAATGACAGGAACAACATAGTGCTGTTTTTTTTTCAGAAGCCTAAACCCATCTTATCAGAACTTGTTAAGATATTTACTAGTCTTCAGGTAAGCTTGAAAGGACTCCTGTACAGAAAAAAAAAAAAAAGCAGAAAAACCCTTTTCCAATATTGTCCTCAAACCCAGTTCCATTTTATTATCTAAGTTGTCTAGATAACTGATACATGTATAAAACAAACCTTTCCATCAAAAGGTTTAAGTTTATCCCCAAGGTCCAAAACATTCAAAGTATTGTTCAAAACACCCTTCAGTGCCTCTCATCTCCATCAATCAAAAGTCAGTGATTTGGTTTATTGACAGCTGAAATGTGATACTTCAGCTTTGCTGTTCTTTTTTTTTTTAACCCTTGCACACAGTCACAAAATGTCTGGAGCTTATCTTAGAAATGGGTGGCAAGTTGTAAGTGCATGTACATGTACACCATTCTGGGGATGAAGAAACACACGATAATCATTTTAAGCTGAATTAGTCGGAGCTTTTCTACTGGGTTTATTTACTGAGTCGATAAAATTTGCATCACATCCTGCTCTGGCTCCTTAGAGGCTTAACAATACAATAGAGAGAGAGAGAGAGAGAGAGAGAGAGGGGGGGGGGGGTAGGCTGATAAATACTAGGTGGTAAATACCCCCCCACAAAATTTTGACCAAAACAGGAAATACTGGGAAATACTCAAAATAGTCTATCTTTTGATTGTGAATAACTTCAAAATGTGTAATTTTTCTGGTGGAAATAATAATAAACATATCAAATGCATCAAAAAGTAATTTTACTCATGGTAAGGGCACCCACTGCTTGATATGAGACTATGGCAAATGCTAGCTAAATGTATCTTAATGCCTGGGTAAATACTACCCAGGAAATTTTTACCTAAATTGGCCATGCGGAATACTGGAAAATACAGGATTTGATTTTTTTAAAACTTATCTACTAATTTTTTTTTAAATTTAAACATCCACACACCCATCAAACTTATTTCATGATGCATGGAGATACTAATTGTAATACACATAAACCTGGATATTGTCAAACAATATTCTTGAACTACACCTTATTTTGTCAACCATTTTTAGAAGAGAACAATTTAGATATGAACTTCTCATTATTCCTAATGTGATACTCATTTTTATTTCAAAAAGAACAAGGGAAATACCTAGGGCAGTCTTGCCTGCATCACGCAATTTTTGGGGCAAAATTTTCAATTGGTTAAAAATCAAAGGTTGGGGCACTTAAGGGGTGCTGCCCCTGAGCCCTCCCCCCCCCTTGTGGGCCAGTACCCCATCTGTATAACTTAAATCCCTTCATGTAAGATTTATTGGATGGTGAAGTTCATTTGAAATCAAGCTGTGCGTTTTAAAGAAGCAAAATATGTGTACATGAAATAATTTCCATTGGGACACTTTTGGGGTGGTGCCCCTCCATCAGACTCTTGAAGATTATGATCTACAATTCTTAAACAACTTGAAGTCTCCTTCCCCTATGAATGATTCCTACCTAGTTTGGTTACAATCTACATGTGGCAATACATTTTACAGAAGAAAGAAAAATGTCAATTTGGTGTCACAGGCTCTTGGGGGAGGGGGGGTTGCCCCTTCCCCCCCCCCCGCCACTCCACTCTCTCCTTAAGGGATAGGTACCCTATTTGCATTCATTTAGATCCTCTTTGCCTAAGGATAATTCTTACCTAGTTTGGTTAGAACCCAGTCATGCATTTAACAAACATCTCATTTTCACAATAAGGGCACTTCAGGGGTGCTGCCCCTGAGCCCCTTGGAGGCAAGGTACCCTGTTTCAGAAATTGAGGTCTTCTTCCTTTAAGGATGATACCTACCAACTTTGCTAACAATCTTGCAACAAGAAGCAAATATGAATCTAATTACTGCCATTATTGGTGCTCTTGGGGGTGGTGCCCCAAAACTCCCCCCCCCCCATATTGATAGGTACCCCCTTCTGTATTAATTTAGATCCTCCTTGCCTAAGGATGATCCCTACCAATTTTGGTTGAAATCCACTACCAGCAAAGTTTTGAGAAGAAGTCAAATGCATGTGTACAATACTACAGGTACATACATACATTGTATGTAGAGACAAAACTGAAATATACCCAGAACTTAACTAAGTTAAACTGTCAGTAGGTGACCGTTAATGTGATGAAAATGTAAGATTTGGGTTTTCATATGAAAGAGGATGACATGAAGACAATCCCTACCAAGAATGACGCCAAATTTCAAAGAATTTGAACAAATACTTTTGAAATAAAGTAAACTTTCAAAAACTTAACCTCAGGGTTAGTTTTTGGAACACAATTTAACTCAACTGACCTTATTTGACCTTTGACCTTGACCTTTAACCTGAAATTTGTTCCACATTATTTGTGATACTCTACAACACCTGTGTTCAAGTTTCATGGAAATTGGACATATACTTTTGAAAAGAGAGCATTTCCAAAATTGTTGACGCCGTCGGAAAAGCGGCGCCTATGTCTCGCTTTTTGCTTACGCAGGCGAGATAAAAACTCTTAAAGGAGAATGAAACCCTGGGGAAAAATAAATTTTAATGAAAAGAGAGGATAGGAAAAAAAAAAGTTTCATCAAAATCGGTTACGAAGTGAGAAAGTTATGAAAGTTTGGAAAGTCTCAAGTTACCTGCTATGGCCATCCTCAAACTGGCAATGTTGCTTCAAAGTGACAGGTTAAGTACACAAACTTTCATATTTTCCCCATTATCTCTCAAGCTTGTCTCCTTCTCAGCTCAAGAAATATCATGAGAAATGTACTTGACACAACATATGTTAAGTTCACAAAAAGACAAGCAACATCTTTAGAGATAATGGAGAAAATATGAAATTTTGTTTACAAAACATATGGAGAGTTCTACTACTAAACTGGTCAACATTGCAAATTTGAGGAACGCTACAGAAAGTAAATTGAGACTTTTCAAACTTTCATAACTTTCTCATTTCTTAACTGATTCTGATGGAACTTTTTTTAAATTGCTTCTCTCTATCCTCTCTTTTCATTAAAATTGGTTTCCCCCCATGGTTTCATT
This sequence comes from Heliocidaris tuberculata, assembly GCA_025618425.1. Classification (NCBI taxonomy): domain Eukaryota; kingdom Metazoa; phylum Echinodermata; class Echinoidea; order Camarodonta; family Echinometridae; genus Heliocidaris; species Heliocidaris tuberculata. The sequence continues at coordinate 1,851,327 of CM046843.1, forward strand.
CTCCTTTAAGCTTTTAGTAAGATACATGTAAGTACACAAAAGGACATTGATGTAACTCTAATTTCGTTTTGGTACTTCCTGGGTGCATCCGAGTATCTTCCAGCATTTCCTGGTATTTCCCAGTATGTATTCTCTCAAAAAGCCCAGTCTGAATAGCCGCAAGTCTCCACACTAACTTTTTTCATAGGGGGTCCGGATTAAAATTTTAGGGTCTGCATGTATTGAAACCTGTGTTAAAACTTTAAAATTTGGGGGGTCCGGACCAAGATTTTGGGTGCCCAACTGTCCGGGACCCCCTTGCTAGTGTCGAGCCCTAGAATAGGGTTGAAATTGTACCGGTATCCACTTTGCAGACTTTTACAAACATCATCAAATTTAACATGGATCAGCAATATATATATATACTCTAGGCCTGCAAAATGGATACAACACCTTAAAGGGAGGGGGGGGGGCAGGGGGATCCCAGACTTAATGAGTCTTTGGACTGGCTGGATCCAGCTCTAGAACAACAGCAATAAAAAAAATGTATTTACGATTTACACCATGATCAATGAAATAGCGCATAACACTTACCTATGACAACATCCTGAATTCCGACATTTGATCCATCATCAAGCCAGAACTCTCTGTTATATGGATCAACAATGTCCACAAGGTGCCTTCCACTGCTCGTTAGGATGGTGTCTCCCCTCTGGCAGGAGGAGAGGAGCTGCCTATGCTTGTTTGACAGCTTCTTTCCTCTCCTACTTGCCACCAATTCGGGGTTCCCTATAACAAAAAAAAAAAAGGGTAATTAGTAAAAGGATTCTTTCATACATGTGTATGACACAAGCCACAATCTATAAAGGTTCTTTCGGCTAATAATAAGTTGGTTTGTACTTGTAAGTTTACACTTAAAACATCACGATTCATTTGTAACTTTTAAAAAAATCAAAAAAATCAAAAAACATGTATGGGGCTGGTACACTGCAGGCTGACATGTGTACGCTTGCATACTACAGGCAAATAATGTAAATTTATATATTTACATTATTTTACATTGTCTAACATTCTTTAAATTTATTTTTTAATCTTTCTTGAATTGAGCATAAATCTATCATAATATGTACAACAAGAACTTACTGGCAACTTTGTAACAAAGAGGTTATCGCTTAGTGTGCTAAAATAGAAATTTACTAGTTTGCTTTTCTTTGTTTTTTAAAGTGTGTTCCATAAACAAATTCACTTTTTTAAAAAAAATCCACAATTACAAATTTCACAACTTGAGAGAAATATTTCATTTGAGGTTTATTTTTCGTGGTTGTCTTGCTGTTTTTAACAATTTGGACTGATTTCTTGTCATACTCATAGCCCCCAAAATGAAATGTAAAAGTCAAAGGGTAAAAATGAATACAATGTTCAAGTAGATTTCCGTAATTATCTATTTCTGGGTTTTTTTTTTTATACATCTACGTACATGTATATGGGTAGAACACAACCCCATGGGAGTTCGCTTTGGAATGCCTACATTTCTGAGAAGTCACACAGTGAAGTGTTGATTTGTGGATTTACCAGTGTAAACGATAAATTTTTGGTGCTACGGCTGGTTTTTATTCACATTGATAAATCTCAAAATGAAAGAGCACATGGGAATTCCTAAAGGGTAAAACTGTATTTAAAAAGAAAAACAGCATTGTCCGGTCAAACAGGAACCCCAACCTTTTTGGTCTTCTTACAGGTATAGCAAGCATTTAAGGCTATTTCAAGCAAAGTGATCACTGTTTTCTTAGACCAACTACATGTACATGTAGATGCCCAAAGAAAAAGATATTTTCACAAAATGCATGACCTTGACCAACATTGTGTATTACATGTACCTTTATATTGTACCTTTGATAATTTCAGTGATTTGTTGTTGGCAGTCTTTCTACAGATGAAATACCTACAGTGTAATTTGACTGTGAAACAAGTTAAGCTCAAAACTCATTCTAACCTACATGTAGGTCTAAGTCAAGTTTAAAGGTACAGTTTAACATTTTTAATTTTTTCAAATTTTTTCTCAAAATTGCACATACATGTACATGTAATCTATTATTTAATATACATGTACATGTATGTTGAAAAACACATATTGACAAGTTTGAAGCAAAATTATTACAATTTATATTATTAAAAGAGAATTTTGCATCTTTTGTTCTTCTTTGTTTTCTACAGTAAGTGTGCAATGCACTTTGACAAAAATTTCAATATTTGCCTAAAAATGTCATCTTTGGGCAATTGTATTTCACTCAGTATTTTTTTGTGAGTTTTTTGCTGTCATTAATAGTTTGGAGTAATTTGTCATCATACCCCCCCCCCCCCAATGTCAAACCGTACCTTTAACAAAACTTTTGTGTTTCTTACTTGACAGCAAAATAGTAAAGCATGGCTGCTGTTATCTGGGATCAAACAGCAAGTGATATTCAGAAAACCAACTAGCACATTGTACATTGTATGTACACCTTTTTTTTTAAATACATTTTTTATTCCTTGATTCAGTTTTTGTCAAAATATTAAGCGTTCATCACACAGTATAATTCAACATGGCAATAAAACACAACACAAATGATATAACCCCCCCCCCCCCCACACACACACACACGTACACATACATGTACTGTATGTTTACATAACACACTGCAGGTGGTGTTTATCTGGAGTGGAATAGTTTGTTGTGACAGCATGTTTACCAAGGGATGTTTACTACAAGAATTAGTGAGATCTAAGTTGGGGGGGGGGGGGGGGGGGGAGTGGAGGCGGGAGGCGTGGGAAAAAAAAATCATGATGATGATGGCGACCGCAATTATGTCGTGTATGTGAATTTTAATAATACTGTGCACAGAGATTTCAGCACAGAAAACTGAAAATTTTACATTCATTGTTTCAAGAGGTACCTGTGATCCCGCCTGTGATAAGTTTTTCAGGGAATCTTAGGTAGTCACATGCAAGAGATAACATTGGGTCAAAAATCAAATTGGCTTCCTTGTTATATGAGTTAACACATAAAAATAGCCTATTTGAGGATACTAAGATGTGATATGCTTTGAAAGCATAGAATAAAAGGGCAATTTGTGCAATAATTTTTAATGAAAGATACACTTCTGTCAATTTTTTCCCATGCAGACATCCGTATTATACATTAAACAGCCAAAAACCCCACTGAATGTGGCATTATTAATGCTTCAAATGTAGCCCATTTTCAAAAACTGTAACAGTCACAACTTTTGGTGTCCACCCTATTTTAAAGTGATGAATGTTAAATCACAGTAGTAAATGAGGACCAAATAAATGAGAGAAGAGAAACTTCTCCAGTTTGAAGAACTCTATGGATAACAAATACACTGTGTAACACTCTGGAATAATTGTTCTTCAATGACGAATGGTGTAGCATGGAGGTAGAGTGTTCTAAAAAAAGATGACTCTGACTGAAGACGTTCAGGATGATATCATTAATGAAACAATGAAACATGAGACATCTCCTCCAAGCATTTATGTAACAGACTTAAAGTGAAATCCAACCTTAATAGCAAGTTGCTTTGAAAGAAAGAGGAAAAATCAGAGAAGCAGAATGGTGAAAGTTTGAACGAAATCGGACAAGCAATAAGAAAGTTATGAATTTTTGAAAGTTGTAATCACCATGCTTGTGGGAATTTCAAATTGGCCGAATAGGTAATGTCACTGTGATGTAGCTGTGGATAACTCCCCCATTCGCTCTAACACACAAAATATCACGTTTTTTCAAAATGCATTACTCAGTAGGATCTTTTCGTTCATCAGTGTAGTAAAATCACGCAAAACCGTTATAACGGTTTAGCGTTATATTTGATGATTGTTACGTAAGCCCCGCACAGCAAGGTCGAACGGTCCAGCGATTTTCCTAGTCTCTTATAAGTCGTTCGCCCGTATTTGACCCAAGTGTTGCGCATACTGAAAAGGAAGACGAGAGAAGACAAACAAAGAAATACATAAGAAAAAGGAAGACAGAGAGAAGAAAAACAAAGAAATGCATAAAGAAATAAAAAGAAGATATAAAGAATAAAAACGAAGAAATACATAAGGAAAAAAGAAGATATAAAGAATAAAAACAAAGAAATACATAAGGAAAAAGGAAGACAGAGAGAAGAAAAACAAAGAAATACATAAAGAAAAAAGAAGAGTGAAGAAAAACAAAGAAATACATAAAGAAATAAAAAGAAGATAATGGAGAATAAAAACAAAGAAATACATAAGGAAAAAAGAAGATGGAAGAAAAACAAAGAAATACATAATGAAAGGAAGACGGAGAGAAGAAAAACAAAGGAATACATAAGGAAAAAAAAGAGCGAAGAAAAACAAAGAAATACATAAGGAAAAAAAGGAAGACAGAGAGAAGAAAAACAAAAGATTACATAAAAAAAAAGAAGAGCGGAGAAAAACAAAGAAATACATAAGGAAAAAGGGAAGACAGAGAGAAGAAAAACAAAGAAATACATAAAGATATAAAAAGAAGATAATGGAGAATAAAAACAAAGAAATACATAAGGAAAAAAGAAGATGGAAGAAAAACAAAGAAATACATAATGAAAGGAAGACGGAGAGAAGAAAAACAAAGGAATATATAAGGAAAAAAAAGAGCGAAGAAAAACAAAGAAATACATAAGGAAAAAAGGAAGACAGAGAGAAGAAAAACAAAAGATTACATAGAGAAAAAAAGAAGAGCGGAGAAAAACAAAGAAATACAAAAGGAAAAAGGGAAGACAGAGAGAAGAAAAACAAAGAAATACATAAGGAAAGGAAGACGGAGAGAACAAAAACAAAGAAATACATAAGGGAAAAAGAAGAGAGAAAAAACAAAGAAATACATAAGGAAAAAGGAAGACAGAGAGAAGAAAAACAAAGAAATACATAAGGAAAAAAGAAGAGTGAAGAAAAACAAAGAAATACATAAAGAAATAAAAAGAAGATATGGAGAATAAAAACAAAGAAATACATAAGGAAAAAAGAAGATGGGATAAAAACAAAGAAATACATAATGAAAGGAAGACGGAGAGAAGAAAAGCAAAGGAATACATAAGGAAAAAAGGAAGACAGAGAGAAGAAAAACAAAAGATTACATAGAGAAAAAAAGAAGAGCGGAGAAAAACAAAGAAATACAAAAGGAAAAAGGGAAGACAGAGAGAAGAAAAACAAAGAAATACATAAGGAAAGGAAGACGGAGAGAAGAAAAACAAAGAAATACATAAGGGAAAAAGAAGAGAGAAAAAAACAAAGAAATACATAAGGAAAAAGGAAGACAGAGAGAAGAAAAACAAAGAAATACATAAGGAAAAAAGAAGAGAGAAAATACAAAGAAATACATAAGGAAAAAGGAAGACAGAGAGAAGAAAAACAAAGAAATACATAAGGGAAAAAGAAGAGAGAAAAAAACAAAGAAATACATAAGGAAAAAGGAAGACAGAGAGAAGAAAACAAAGAAATACATAAGGAAAAAAGAAGAGTGAAGAAAAACAAAGAAATACATAAAGAAATAAAAAGAAGATATGGAGAATAAAAACAAAGAAATACATAAGGAAAAAAGAAGAGTGAAGAAAAACAAAGAAATACATAAAGAAATAAAAAGAAGATATGGAGAATAAAAACAAAGAAATACATAAGGAAAAAAGAAGATGGAATAAAAACAAAGAAATACATAATGAAAGGAAGACGGAGAGAAGAAAAGCAAAGGAATACATAAGGAAAAAAGAAGAGCGAAGAAAAACAAAGAAATACATAAAGAAATACAAAGCAGATATGGAGAATAAAAACAAAGAAATACATAAGGAAAGGAAGACGGAGAGAAGAAAAACAAAGAAATATATAAGGGAAAAAGAAGAGAGAAGAAAAACAAAGAAATACATTAAGAAAAAAGACAGATAGAGGAAAAACAAAGAATACATAAGAAAAAGAAGACAAGAGAGAAGAAAAACAAAGAAATACTATAGTACTGCTGCCACGCCAGCCGTGTTGGTCATCATACACACGTGGATATTTGACAAACAACGACTGTCATTGCATCTATCAGGCGTTCTTTTCAGCTGCTTGCAAAAGATGAATTATGAATTTGATTGATATATAGCAAAACGCCACGGGGAAAAAAAATTCGGCGCGGATAGACTGATCAAGTATAAATTTTTCTTTAAAAGTATCGTATTTTGCAGCCGTCCCTTTGCTTTTAAAGCCGTCCCTGTGAATTTAAAGATTGAGAATGCATCTTGGAATCGTTTATGCCTTTTCCATTCACATAGGGTTTGCGTGCAAATTCTCTTCCACAGTGGAGCGCGGAGAGTGATCTCCTGGTAATCGATTAACTATTTTGACGTCAATTTATTACGGGTTTGCGTTATAACGGTTTTGCGTGATTTTACTACACTGTTCATGAAGACCTATAACAATATGCTATCTCCAATATATTTTGAGTACAGCCCCAAGGGTAAAAGCGCCTCGAATAAAACCGCAAATTAATATCTTTGTGTACGACAAATGGGAGAATTGTCCACAACAGTGACATTACATCACAATTGACTCACCAAATTGCCAATTTGAGATTCGCATAGATGCAGTGATCTCATTTTTCAAACATCAATAACTTTCTTAGTCCTTGTCCGATTTCTTTCAAACTTTCACCATCCTGTTTTTCTTATTTTTCTACTTTCACACAAATCATCTTATTACCAAGGTTGGATTGCCCTTTAAAGGCTGGAATTCACAAAAGTGGTTTCAATTCAGACCATCGTTTATGCAGATTTCGTGGTATAAATACGGTTGATTTAGCGCGTACACTTAAAAAAAAGATCCAATAATGAACGCGCGCCTGTTGCGCGTGGTAGGCAAAAGCGCTAAATTTACGCTTGTTGCCATGGTTCAGACCATGGTTTATGTAAATTAATTTAAATAAACCATGGTCTGAACCATGGCAACAAGCGTAAATTTAGCTCTTTTGCCTACCACGCACGACCGGCGCGTTCATTATTGGATCTTTTTAAGTGTACGCGCTAAATCAACCGTATTTATACCACGAAATCTGCATAAACCATGGTCTGAATTGAAACCACCTTTGTGAATTCTGACCTAGAGTATATTGTAAAATTACAGAATGTCAGTCTTCTTCTAGGGAACAAAGAGTTAGTTGTGTTTATCCAGAGAGGAAGTGAGTGGTCAGAAGGAATGTAAACAAGATAGGGGTGGGAGTTTCGGGTATTTTTTCAATTCGGGAACCCGACTATTTTTCGGGCGGGTTCCCGGTTACCGAAAATGATATAACACGAATTACAAGCCAATATTTACCCCTAAGAAGCTACAAACACTGTGGGAAAACTCCTTTGTGTTTGGCAACTGAAATAAACCATTCGAGGAAAAAACAAAAACAAAAACAACAACAACAACAACAAAACAGGCGGAGGAAATCGCGTGGGCGCAAGACAGGATAGGCATAAGCCGCCTAAATCTAATCTGTAGAAATTGTCTACCGTCTAATCATGCCAGCGCGCCAGCGCCTTAGGTAGTCACGCGCGGTCAACAGTCCCTCGCACATGTTTATCCAAAATACATGAATGCACATGTACTTATAAAAAAGGAAGGGGAATACAAAGAAATCTTATGAAGAAAAACTCGTTTGAGACGATGATCATGATGATTCTTAATAATTTTGTACGGGCAGCTCTTGGGAATTTTGACATCGTGATCGTAGAGATCGAGTCACTTACTCACTTTGTACACAAACTTCACTGTTCACACGGAGTATTGATTTGCCTGGCGAAAATGGCGAGCTTTCTGTAGTATCTACACTCCTCATACTCTAATATACACATTGAGAGTCCTCACGCACGCGGTCATCGTCATTCTATCACCATCATTATTCTTGAAAATCCTATTGTGACTTATCGGCCAAACAGTTATCATCATCATGATGATATCATCATACCATCTTGATATCATCAATCATCAATTTTATCGTTAATTCATTATCATATCATTCTATCACCATCATTAATCTTGATAATGCTATCATGACTTATATCGGCCAAACAGTTATCATCATCATAATCATCTTTTGAAATTCGATCTGTTTATACAAAGCGCCTTTCCGCCCAATGCCCCCGCGGTATATATGAAAGGAAAAAAGAAAAAAGAAAAAAAAAAGGCGCATACCTTCATTGGCTCGCTGGCATATGACTTGTCATGACTTGTTATTAACGGACCGCTCATGAAATGACGTCACAAGCCCAATTTTATTACTCAGTGAAAGAAAATGTAAATTATCCGGAAAGAAGAGCCAATCTTCGGGCTTTAACACGAAGTCGACGACAATATCGGTGTTCAGGGAGATCGAGACGTGAACATCGCATGCATAGCATGTGGAATAGCAAAACACGTGCGGTCCTCGCTCGGCGTAGAACTAGACTATAGCATGAGCTTTATAAGAGATCCAAGTTCGTTTTATATCAGATCCGGCCGGCCAGCAGGCCGTAGTTTGCTAACGCAGACACAAACATTTGTCAGTCATAACGCATAACATGTGGTCTGAACTATTTTATCTGAAGACTGAATATTACATAGGCCCTAATTCATTAGCTGCTTCTGCTGAGGCAACCATTGTAGCGCTAGTTCAGGCTTAACTCAGACACAATAAATTTTGTTCAAGTGTCAAATAGGAGTCTATGTTTGCAGACTAATGGTGGAGCTCGGCTGGATGAAAAATAACCGCCTGTAACAACGACTATTCCTGCCGGAATTTCCCGACTTTTAAATGGAGAATTGAATTTTCGGTGCGGTCCAGCCTCCAATACCCCACTTTGCAGTCTGGTATTATAGACCGCTTTCATCCACGTTCGTCGTACAGATTAATTGAGTTTTGTGATGGTTTCATAATCAAATAGCAAGGAAGAACAGTAAGAATTCAAACTGGAGTAGGTGAATGATTGTTCTTCTTGTAGTAAGGGGGTTCAAGATTCATTTCAAGATTTCAAGATCCATTTATTTTTCGATACCAATTCATCAATCATATAAAGTATTTACATTGTAGAAGAAACTCATCATTCAAACATAACGCATATGATTTGGTTGTACATATTGTTTTCTAAAATAAATGTTATAACAGAGAGAGGTTTACAAACATTTCAATTGTTTCTTGATGATAATAATCGAAAAGGTAACGAAAGGGAACTGGCAGAGAAGCGGAGCTTGTAAATAGCATGTTCCCAATTAAAAATAATTATAATTATGTACATGATTCAGAAATCTCTTCGTTGTTTTTTGTTCTGTTTTTATTATTTTTTTTTTCATGCATGTTCTTTCATGATCAGTAATTTTGAGAAATACGAGATAGCCTATAGTAGGTCTCTAGAGTATAGACGACGATTGTCAAATTTATTATAGAATTATACAATCAAGGACTATCTTGAGATCAATGAAAAGGTATTGAAAATGAAAGAGCGTTTCGCTGTTCCCTTAATTTCTCGTCATGATAATTATTAAATTGATACATGATGAAAAGAGGATGACATAATTATACGATATTCCTTTTGCAAAGAATTCTTGGCTTATTAATCAATACTATAAGAACGGAGAGATGGTAGTGAGAAGTGTGTCAAACAACATGACGCCATTGACGGATAAGTTGTCGGACTCCGAGTCGCGGAGCGAACAACTTGGCATTCTGTGTAGTGGAGATGTTTTACCGCCTGAAACAACGACTCTTCCTCACGGAATTTCCCGACTTTTAAATGGAGAATTTAATTTTCGGTGCGGTCCAGCCTCCAATACCCCACTTTGCAGTCTGGTATTATAGACCGCTTTCTTCCACATTCGTCGTATAGATTGATGGTTTCATAATCAAATAGCAAGGAAGAACAGTACGAATTCAAACTGGAGTAGGTGAATGATTGTTCTTCTTGTAGTATGGAGTTTATGTGTGATCAGTAATTTTGAGAAATACGAGATACCCTATAAATGGCCTATAGTATAGACGATGACTGCCAAATTTATTATTCATGGAATTATAATAATAGAGGACTAAAAGATTAATGAAAAGGTATTTAAATCATTGAAAACGAAAGAGCGTTTCGTTGTTCCCTTACTGGCGACACATTTCTCATCATGTTATTAAATTGATACATGATGAAAAGAGTACGACATAATTATAAGTCATTCCTTAATTTTGCGAATGATTCTTGGATTATACTATCAGCCCGTAGAGATGGTAGTAAGAAGTGTGTCAAACAACATGACCAACTCAGTTTTATGTACAACTAACCCGATCGTTACCGCTCATTTCATAATGATAGGAAGAATCGAAAGAATTCAAGCTGGAGTAGTTGAAAGATTGTTCTTCTTGTAGTATGCGTGCATCAATTTTGATAAATACCAGATAGCGTAGAGTAGGCTCCTAGAGTATAGATGATGATTGTCAAATTTATTACAGAATTATATAATCAAGGACTATAAGATCAGTGAAAACGTATTCAAATCAATGAAAATGAAAGAGCATTTCGTTGTTCCCTTACGACACATTTCTCACCATGATATTAAATTAATATTTCAAATAAAAAACAAAACAAAACAAAACATGCAATGTATATGCAAGATTTTCGATCTGCACAGGCTCCTTTTTTGTCCGGCAGCCAAATAGGTAGGCCTAATCTGTGACCTGAGGGCCAAAGAAAGAGAGAATGCCATAATGCCACTGACAACTCGTATCAGTCAGGAACTCAAGTTCTTACCATTCACATATCAATAAGGACAAACATGTATTAGTTGAATCACACCATGCCACCAAAGTATCCATAAATGTTTCAAATCAAGAACAATATAGCAATCACAACAACAACGTAAATGTAATCATTTAAGGACTGTTGTTTCTCTGTATAGAACAAAATACATTAAAATATGTACAAATCAATCTGAATAACATTTGCGACTGGATAGCCTTTTTCAGAGCATATGCATAAAAGTTTGCATCTCTAGTCAGCGTGGTTTGGATTTATAGACCTATATGCTACAACTTGAAGCATATACATGTACATTTATACATATTGCTTGTATACTGATCCAATGAAGATTGTTGAAGAGAAGAAAATAAGAAAGGAATGTGCTTAGACCAACCTTACTACTATTTAGTAAGAAGACCCCCCCCCCCAAAAAAAAATATAAATAAATAAATAAAAAAAAACAAAACAAAAAAAAACAACCAAAAAACGACAAACCAATGAATAATTATTACATATCACAATACATTACATGTTATAACACATATTGATGCTATCACTGAAAAAAGGGTCTTTGTGTTAGCACTAACAGCACTACCCATAAAGAGGAGAAAGTAATTCAAGAAAAAAAAAAACATACATAAGAAAAAAAAACAACAACAAAAACCAAACCAATAAAAACGCAAGACAATAAACAGAAATGTTGAGATCACCAAGCAGAGCGATCAAAACGAAAGAAAAAGAGGATATTGAAAGCTCTTTTTCGTCAGATCATTCATTTCTTATACATTTCATCTTATCAATATTATATTTACATGTGTTTACTTTCATGTTTAAAAATCGAACTGCTAGTAGATATTTGGAAATGAATAGGCCTATGCCTTTTAACAGCTAACCTATAGGCCTACCCCAGCAATACACAATACATGCAAATCTCAACCCATATAAGACTGCGAATAAGACTAGTAAATATGGTGCCAGCTGTATTCGAGGTTGTCACTGTAGGGCTGGCAAACTTTTGTTTACACTGGAGATTAAGTGCACTCTCTCTCTCTGATAAGCAGTTACACCACCATTTATGCAGCCATAAAATCTAGTCAACTTTCACCCCACTTGTAGTGGCCAAGTGGGGTACAGTTTAAAAAGGGTGTTTTCCTCATGACTATTTTATTCGAATAAATGCCAATTTTCAGCAAGAGATGAATGCCAAAGAAGCCGACGAAGAATATACTGTTATATGCTGTGCTTCTAATTCTGTTTTCAACTTTGTTTTTATTGAAGAATGCTCTAAGTAAGGTAATAGAAAGGATTGCTCATGAGCAGTTGTATGATTATTTTAGTAAACAATAATTATTTTAAGAAAGTCACAGTTCGGATTCCGTCCAGGGCATTCTACATGTGCGCTCTTGGGTCTTTAACGGATAGCTGGTTACCCTGTATAGATAAAGGCCTTATTGTAAGGGCTCTCTTTATTGATTTACGACGTGCTTTTGATACTGTTAATACTGCAATATTATTAGATAAATTGAAGAAAATAGATTTGAGTAATTTGTCCTCGGCATGGTTTGATTCTTATTTAAATGATAGAAAGCAATATAAATGCTGAATCTAGTGATCGAAGTTTTTCTATAGTTTTTCCACAAGAGTCTATTTCAGGTCCTTTGCCCTTTTGATATATATTGATGATATGTTAGATGTTTTGAAACATGGACAATTGTAACGTACGCTGATGACACTATCCTTTATGTAAGTGGAACTACCTTTTTAGAAGTACAGACTAAACTTCAAAGTGATTTTAATGCTATAGGTAGATGAATAAATTGTAATAAGCTGTTTCTGAATGTTGATAAAACAAGTTTATGATTATTGGGAGCATACAAAGATTAGATATTTGCAAAAATAATTTCATTTCTATAAAGTATATATATATATATGTATTGAAAAATGCAAGAGTTTGAAATGTGTCTGTATTTTTATCGATGACAATATATTATGGTATAATAAAGTAGATTATATGTGCAAAAATATAGCAGGTCTTGCCATGCTCAGGAGAGTAAAACCATATGTTGATGAAACTTCAGTGAAATCATTATATACATGTCTTATTCAATCACAAATTGATTACTGTTGTGAAATTTGGGGGAATAGATCTTTAAGTCAAAAGAAAAGATAACGAAATCACGAAAGAAAGCTGCCAGATTGATTTTGAATTGCAATATATATATATATATATATACTTCCTCCAATGAATTATGTGCTCGCCTGACATTGATGCCTTTTAAGAAACGGGTATAGGAATGCTTACTGTATATTAGTCAAAAAATTTGTAATATTAATCAGTACAAACGAGGGTTAAATTTTGAAGAATGCTAAAATTGAAAAATGCTTGCAGAACTGACCAAACCAGTGACCTTCTGATTGCGCTGGAAATGATATCTTTTTATTTTTTAATTTTTAAAAAATCTTTTATCATTATTATTATTATTTTTTTTTGGGGGGGGGGGGAGGGCGACTGTAGGTTGCCTTTTTAACGCATGACTACCCCTTGAAATGCTTTACATATATGCTAAACTATGTGTATGCACGTATTTTCAAAAATGATTGTAAAGCACATATAGAGAACTTCCTAGTTATTATGCGCTTATTAAGAATCACTATTATTATTATTAATGCTACTACATTTTCTTCCGAAATCGGATCGCAGACCGGTCGTATAGTGTGCGGTGGGTCTAAGAAAAAAAAGCAGCAAAAACATTGACCAATAGACAAAAGCTATAATTCTACATATACATATACCTGCAGGTTCCTTTTAAAACACTGAGTTATTCCAAAAGTGCCATTTTTCTGAAAAGCAGTGTAGATAGACACAGCCGAAAGTTGTGGATTTCACATACGTTTTGATAGGCTCATGGACCTTGCCTTCATTTCGAAAAGAGTAATTTTAATGATGGGAAATCGTCCAATCCGTTCTATCCATAGATGCAGAATTCGCCACATAGAACAACTCAACTTTGGACCAAACCAAGTAAGGAGGAGTTGGAAAAAGCCCTTGTCTTAGGATCGAAACGAAACATATCAGGTAAGTGAAGATCTTCGGTGAAAAAAAGTCTGAGCTATTTTGTTCCATACGTTGCAGAAAACACAATAAGATTTTAGTGTGTCTGATAACTGCATTAAGTTAATAACCTACCAGAGCTTGAATAAGACGAAAAGGGAATTAAAATGATCAATATGATTTCAAGTTATATTTGCATCTCCTCCATACGTGGCAACGTATGAGAAACCAAATGACCATATACCTTAGACTTGCTCAATGTGTTGGGCCTATAGATAGGATGTATACTTAACTTGGCAACGTATGAGAAACTAAATGACCATATACCTTAGACTTGCTCAATGTGTTAGGCCTAGATAGGATGTATTTATACCGTAACTTGGCAACATATGAGAAACTAAATGACAATATACCTTAGACTTGCTCAATGTGTTGGGCCTAGATGGGATGTATTTATACAGTAACTTGGCAACGTATGAGAAACTAAATGACCATATACCTTGGACTTGCTCAATGTGTTAGGCCTAGATAGGATGTATTAATACAGTAACTTGGCAACGTATGAGAAACTAAATGACCATATACCTTGGACTTGCTCAATGTGTTAGGCCTAGATAGGATGTATTAATACAGTAACTTGGCAACGTATGAGAAACTAAATGACCATATACCTTGGACTTGCTCAATGTGTTAGGCCTAGATGGGATGTATTTATACAGTAACTTGGCAACGTATGAGAAACTAAATGACCATATACCTTGGACTTGCTCAATGTGTTGGGCCTAGATAGGATGTATTTATATAGTAACTTGGCAACGTATGAGAAACTAAATGACCATATACCTTGGACTTGCTCAAGGTGTTAGGCCTAGATACGTATACAGTAACATTTTCTCATCTATACCCAGTAAACACGATAGATAGAATGTACGTATATAGTAACATTTTCTCATCCTCTACCCAAACAGGCTATTAAGTTGCAGCCATTTATTTTTCTTTTAAAGGAAGTCCTCAGGACAGTATTAAAAACTTGAGATGGCTAACCTTGGTAAATAAAAACATATTATTATCATTATCATTATTATGATGATGAGGATGGTGATAATGATAGTCATATTGAATATATATAATAATATTAAACACAACACCTAACATCAATCTAAACCAAGACTAGGTATTCAGTGTAGTTAATGGAGTAATTATATACAACAGTAGATGAATACAAGGTAGAATATACTGATCCAAAAGAGATCGAAATATTATTTAGTAAAAGATAATTAAAATGCATTATATTGCTCTGAATTAGATTAGGGTTTTTTTTAAAGCAAATTATACTCCAAGTGTGAATAACCCCCTAATCTACAAACATCTATGAATACTCTATGAATACTCTAAAATAGCGTGTGAATGCGGCTACGTGGATTATCCTCCGCGTACCCTCACTCTGATCCCTATCCCATAAATCCTGTCCCTTATTTCTACATTGACCGACATGCTGAATCACAAAAAAGCATGTCATCGGTAATGAAACACCAAAACTATATATGTTCAAATGACTAAGGAGAATACAATCAAATAACAAAATCTATACAGATCACATTATGATATGAAAATATTGACTTAAGTTGCATATGTATAGTATCAAAGGAGAAAAGACCGATCTTCAGTTTTAGTCTACAGCTATATGGTATATAAAATGTACAAAAATAATAAAAATGAAATATATCACAACGCTACTTCAAGTAGTCCTGAATAAACACTCATTCGACCTACTCTAGTGAGAGGATAAATGATAGAACAGAAAAGAGAATATATACGTAGATATATAGGAGAGAGAGAGAGAGAGAGAGAGAGAGAGAAACTACAGTCTAACAAATCTCGATAATAGTTTATAGCAATCCTGATCTACTAACATGTGTGTTAGATTACTTCATGATTACATTCAGGGTAGGTTTGCACCAATAAACTTGAATGTTGTCAAGTTCAACATTATCAGAAACATTATTTAACCAGAAATTATAAACATAGTTCATTACAATACAAGAATCAACATTAAGTGCAGATAGCAACTATAATGTATTCCTACATAAAGATGCATCTTAAATCAAGTAAAATTGATTTAAAAATCTAAAATCTAACTTACCCCGGCTGGAGTACGAAGAGTAGAGAACTCTGCTTCTTGAAATATATGTGTTGCTTTCTTGAGAGATGCTGATATAATGAGGCAGAGGAGGGGGATATTCTTTGTCCCACTCACCCCTACTGGACATGAATGAGTCATGGGCAGTGTGCCCTTAGATACCCCTATTCATTACCAAAACAAACGATTGTTACAAAGCCAAGTGCAAACTAGGTTTAGCTTGGCACCAGTAACAAAGCCCTTAAAAGCCATCATTGTGTACTTGTACAGGTAGGTCCTATGTACACGTAAAAGCCATATGCATCAATGTAGAATGCATTTTAAATGTGTATTACAAATTTTGATATATTTTCTGTCATTTCTTATTCATCTCCAAAACCCAATGTCACATGTATATATATATTTTTTAAAAGTTTTCCCAGATTTTCCAGTCTGCATTGCTGTGCAGGACCTCAGATGGCATGTGGCATCAACACAAACAGTCCAGTGAGACAAATAAGAATAAAATCTGGAGATTTATTACTTGAGATTGGTTCTTCAATGTTGAAGTACTATGTTGATAACCTAGGAATTGGGTGTGCGCATGCTGTACAAACACACTTAGTAAATTTTAGTGATACATGTACACATTTTACAGCAATGAAGAATTATTCACTAAATATCATCTATATTATCTCCTCCCATCCCTGAGATAACAATTCGCAAGTGTTTACATCATCACGAGTTATAAATCACAAATCACAAAAGAACACAAAAAAGGGAAAGTTCCTTAGATTCAGGAGTTCACAACCAAGGCCGATCAACAACAGTACCAATACCAGTTTTGCTGAAAATTCACAGGATTTAACAATCAACCACAGCATCTACTCATTAGGCAAAATAAATAAGTTTTGTATCACAAAACTAGTCATGGTGCAATGTATCAGATTCAAGCGTTCCCAATCAACAACAAGAAAAAATATAGGCAAAAGTCCTCGGAGAAAACAAACCTCCTCCCCCCCCCCCCCCGAGCACCTGTCATTAACTTTGAATTTCGTGACTTTGACCTTTTTGTTGACTCTGACAGACCTTTGACCTTTTGTGTGACTTTAAGTCTTGACCTTCACAACTTTAACCTTTATATGGACACATGAAGTTCACTTCTTGCGATGTACAACCATAGGGTAGGTGTAGGGAATACCAGACCCTTAAGCACGTTTGCATAATTTGCATAAACATGAACACAGACACACACTAGTAAGGTCACCAATGCTTTCAGCAACTCTTTTTATTTCTCAGGGTACCGAAATAATGACAAAAATTTGTTTACCTAATGAAATAATCTCCTTAATGACGTCATAGGTAAATGGTCCATTATTCCCTACCCATGAAAGTAATACGAGACCGCTACATTTTCAACCGAAATCTCAAATATTTGTTGAGGAAAATGATATTTCGTTGGAAATGTCAATACCAATCAAGAATTGTTTTTTGGAGAGTATGTTTTGGTTTCATCAAAATCTGTTGCAATTTTAACAAAAAATTTTATAGCATTTATCATCGGATAAATTTAATTACCATTTAAACGGCATTCAACATGTTCAATGTGCCGTTACTTTTGCCTCCGGCAACTTTACATTTTGTTGTTGATGATTTTAAGTACATCAATACTGAACAATTGACAATGATAATTTTAAAGATTACAGAGAGTTGTAAAATGACATTGAAATACGTCTTAAAAAGAAAGATGTAAAATGACGTTAAAACAACTTAACACATCCAACCAAACTCTAGTAATCTCATAATGCAGTGCAAAAAGGTGAAAATTTTCTTCATGCAGGTTTGAATTTGTTGAAATTTACTGTTGTTTAATGTTTAATTTGATTAGATGAAATAACAGGATGCATGTAATTTCATGATGAGTCAAAAATTTCCATTTCATGACCTTAAGGCTTTTAAAATTTCAGATCTAAATTCAGCGTGTACCAACAAATATTGCTTAATTGCCTGGATATTTCTTTATCGCCAATATTCTGAATATTATTTGATATTTTCTTTCAGTTTCATAAACATAAAAAACCCCTAGCAGCAAGCTTACACAAATTATCAATACACAGTGCACACATTAATTATGCATAACATTAGTCGCCATATTGGTGGTCTTGTATTACCTACACAAATTGATTGGATGTCCTCATTGAGGTTCACTCTACGCACTCTACACTGTGCACAATGGTCAATTGACCAGTACAATAGTTCACCAACTTCATAATAATGTTATTAATACCATTTTTATAGCACACCTCTTTATAAGTTTAACACACCACTACGTTCCTTGAAAAACCAGTATTTATATCTACCGAAATTTTGAGCACGACAAACTCTTATCTTAGGAGATTGGTGAATATGGACTTGTTGATGAAAAGTTTACTGACAAAGTAAGCAGAAATGGTAACAGTGTACCTATATGGCGCTAGAGCAATATTTTATTCCAAAGCCAGGGCAGACAGGACAGTTTTCTTCTGATGGTCCTGTATTACGGTCTTGTATTCCCTACACCTACCCTATGTCAAAATCATACTTTGTTGGTGATGACCTTGACCTTGAACAAGATTGACAAAGATTGTCAAAAATAATCACTTATTCCTATGATATAATAATATGATGTGCGAGTTTTTGCTGCAATAGACCAAATAAAAAGTTTGGTTTTGATTATCTACCACAGGGCCTGAAAAGGGGCATTCGACATTTGGCAACTTGCCAGGAGGGTTTTTTACACTGTTGAAAATCCTGTCAGGAGGGTTTTCGACAGTGTCGAAGAAATGGCTGTTCCACGAGTCCACCCTCTGCTTTATCAACACATAATCCAATTGGTCAATGTTATGATAGTGATTAACCCTTTGTTTTGAGGTGCAGCTGTCCTACCAAGACTCGCGTCGAAAGCATATAGTCAACAATACCCTCGTTCCCTTCGCTCACTCAGGTTTTATTGACTTCACGCTTTCGCCTGAGTTTTGGTAGGACAGCTACACCCTTAAGCACAGGATCAATCCCTATAAAATCAAAGTACTATCCTGTAAAGTTTGATGCTAACAGTCAGACAAACCAAAAACAAACTCACTTGGGAGAGGTAATGAGCCTTAGTCCTATATGGTGAAACATAATGACTGCTTTCTATCAGATTCACATGAGTTCAGGGTCAAAAACGGGCGAGTTTGTGAGATTCACAGGAGACCTCAATTGACAGTGTAGTAAAATCCCGCAAAACCGTTATAACGGTTTAGCGTTATATTTGATGATTGTTACGTAAGCCCCGCACAGCAAGGTCGAACGGTCCAGCGATTTTCCTAGTCTCTTATAAGTCGTTCGCCCGTATTTGACCCAAGTGTTGCGCATACTGAAAAGGAAGACGAGAGAAGACAAACAAAGAAATACATAAGAAAAAGGAAGACAGAGAGAAGAAAAACAAAGAAATGCATAAAGAAATAAAAAGAAGATATAAAGAATAAAAACAAAGAAATACATAAGGAAAAAAGAAGATATAAAGAATAAAAACAAAGAAATACATAAGGAAAAAGGAAGACAGAGAGAAGAAAAACAAAGAAATACATAAAGAAAAAAGAAGAGTGAAGAAAAACAAAGAAATACATAAAGAAATAAAAAGAAGATAATGGAGAATAAAAACAAAGAAATACATAAGGAAAAAAGAAGATGGAAGAAAAACAAAGAAATACATAATGAAAGGAAGACGGAGAGAAGAAAAACAAAGGAATACATAAGGAAAAAAAAGAGCGAAGAAAAACAAAGAAATACATAAGGAAAAAAAGGAAGACAGAGAGAAGAAAAACAAAAGATTACATAAAAAAAAAAGAAGAGCAGAGAAAAACAAAGAAATACATAAGGAAAAAGGGAAGACAGAGAGAAGAAAAACAAAGAAATACATAAGGAAAGGAAGACGGAGAGAAGAAAAACAAAGAAATACATAAGGGAAAAAGAAGAGAGAAAAAACAAAGAAATACATAACCAAAAAAAAAGAAGACAGCGAGAAGAAAAACAAAGAAATACATAAAGATATAAAAAGAAGATAATGGAGAATAAAAACAAAGAAATACATAAGGAAAAAAGGAAGACAGAGAGAAGAAAAACAAAAGATTACATAGAGAAAAAAAGAAGAGCGGAGAAAAACAAAGAAATACAAAAGGAAAAAGGGAAGACAGAGAGAAGAAAAACAAAGAAATACATAAGGAAAGGAAGACGGAGAGAAGAAAAACAAAGAAATACATAAGGGAAAAAGAAGAGAGAAAAAACAAAGAAATACATAAGGAAAAAGGAAGACAGAGAGAAGAAAAACAAAGAAATACATAAGGAAAAAAGAAGAGTGAAGAAAAACAAAGAAATACATAAAGAAATAAAAAGAAGATATGGAGAATAAAAACAAAGAAATACATAAGAAAAAAGAAGATGGGATAAAAACAAAGAAATATATAATGAAAGGAAGACGAAGAGAAGAAAAGCAAAGGAATACATAAGGAAAAAAGGAAGACAGAGAGAAGAAAAACAAAAGATTACATAGAGAAAAAAAGAAGAGCGGAGAAAAACAAAGAAATACAAAAGGAAAAATGGAAGACAGAGAGAAGAAAAACAAAGAAATACATAAGGAAAGGAAGACGGAGAGAAGAAAAACAAAGAAATACATACGGGAAAAAGAAGAGAGAAAAAAACAAAGAAATACATAAGGAAAAAGGAAGACAGAGAGAAGAAAAACAAAGAAATACATAAGGAAAAAAGAAGAGAGAAAATACAAAGAAATACATAAGGAAAAAGGAAGACAGAGAGAAGAAAAACAAAGAAATACATAAGGGAAAAAGAAGAGAGAAAAAAACAAAGAAATACATAAGGAAAAAGGAAGACAGAGAGAAGAAAAACAAAGAAATACATAAGGGAAAAAGAAGAGAGAAAAAAACAAAGAAATACATAAGGAAAAAGGAAGACAGAGAGAAGAAAACAAAGAAATACATAAGGAAAAAAGAAGAGTGAAGAAAAACAAAGAAATACATAAAGAAATAAAAAGAAGATATGGAGAATAAAAACAAAGAAATACATAAGGAAAAAAGAAGAGTGAAGAAAAACAAAGAAATACATAAAGAAATAAAAAGAAGATATGGAGAATAAAAACAAAGAAATACATAAGGAAAAAAGAAGATGGAATAAAAACAAAGAAATACATAAGGAAAAAAGAAGATGGAATAAAAACAAAGAAATACATAATGAAAGGAAGACGGAGAGAAGAAAAGCAAAGGAATACATAAGGAAAAAAGAAGAGCGAAGAAAAACAAAGAAATACATAAAGAAATACAAAGCAGATATGGAGAATAAAAACAAAGAAATACATAAGGAAAGGAAGACGGAGAGAAGAAAAACAAAGAAATATATAAGGGAAAAAGAAGAGAGAAGAAAAACAAAGAAATACATTAAGAAAAAAGACAGATAGAGGAAAAACAAAGAATACATAAGAAAAAGAAGACAAGAGAGAAGAAAAACAAAGAAATACTATAGTACTGCTGCCACGCCAGCCGTGTTGGTCATCATACACACGTGGATATTTGACAAACAACGACTGTCATTGCATCTATCAGGCGTTCTTTTCAGCTGCTTGCAAAAGATGAATTATGAATTTGATTGATTTATAGCAAAACGCCACGGGGAAAAAAAATTCGGCGCGGATAGACTGATCAAGTATAAATTTTTCTTTAAAAGTATCGTATTTTGCAGCCGTCCCTTTGCTTTTAAAGCCGTCCCTGTGAATTTAAAGATTGAGAATGCATCTTGGAATCGTTTATGCCTTTTCCATTCACATAGGGTTTGCGTGCAAATTCTCTTCCACAGTGGAGCGCGGAGAGTGATCTCCTGGTAATCGATTAACTATTTTGACGTCAATTTATTACGGGTTTGCGTTATAACGGTTTTGCGTGATTTTACTACACTGACAACAAACAAAGATAAGCCCTAAAGGCTTTTGGGATCCAGACAGTATTAAAGGGCCCTTGAATGAGTGACTTGAAGTTGAATGATGCCGCGTGCAGCCTGCTTCCTCGAGGGTTGCAAGCATAGTTGCAAGACAGCGTACGTACGATCAAAAGTCGCATGCATAAACCTATGCGTGCCGCGCCGCATATCTGATCTGGCATGGCAGTACAGTACTTAGGCCTACTTTGCGACGGAGAATGAAACAATGGGTAATAAATAGGGCCTACGCAGTATCTTGCATGATCAGGTCGGCAGAATTTCTGGGGGGGAAAAAAAAAAAAAAAAAAAAACGCCAAGAAAGACGGCGCCAAGTAAAAAAAAAAAAAAAAAAAAAAAAAAAAAAAACGGCGCCAAAAGGGGGGGGGGGGGGTCCGGACCCCCGCGACCCCCCCTCTGGATCCGCCTATGGATCATTATGCGGTTGAGTGAACAGCTCTGCACGCCGCGTCGTTCTCAGTGAGGAGGACCATTCCATTGTGCATAAGGGGGAGTGTGCGTTGATTGAAGCGTATTTCGTTCCCACCCTTTCCAATATCTAGATCTAGAGTAGATGTAGATTCCAAATACTAGACTAGTATAGTGCTAGTCTAGCTAAATGTACATGTAGTTAAATCATACATGCCCAATCACATGCACACTTTATCGCAGTTGATGTAATTTGGTTAAAGAGCATAATTGCATATCAGTGATTCAGTTCAATAAACACAAGTGTAGGGTCTACATAGTGAATTCGACAGAGGCACACACACGTGTAAAAGGACGTTGCTCTTACAAATGTACCTAAAACACAATGGACTCTCTCAATTCGGTCGGCCTGCTGAGAAATCAATCATACAATCACATCAAAAACAACTTTGTGGTTCCAAATCAGAGATTCTGATTAATAAAAAACTTCAGCAGTGGTGAGCTCTGCAATCATACATAAAACATTTTTACATCAAAAAGTTGAAATTTGTCCTGAAATTGCATAATTGTCGTCAACAGACACCAATACCCGAGCATGCCGAAATCGGGTAAACGTTGCCGCGTGTAGTTTCAATGGTAGTCACGTGACTCGAAAAGGCTGAGCTCTCTCAATTTTTGTATTTCTTGAATACCGTTATTCTTTTAAAAATTTTAATGCTTCAAGGTCATGAAAGAAAAATAACCAGCGCCATTAAACGAAAGGAAACACCAGACGATTCAAAGTAAAATGTTGAGTAAAGTTTATTGCTGTGAGTCGTTGGTATAATGCGATAATCATACACATATGGATCAAAGTATGGAAAGCCAAACGCCACCTCTTTATAATCACAAAAACCATATCATGGCGTGACTTCTTCTCTTTCTCCTTTCACTTAAAACCCTGACTATACAATATAAATTGTATACACCTGCCAACTAAACAATTCAATATCTGGGATTTGTAGGATTTTTTTTTACTAGAGATTTTTTTACTACTTAACAAATCACATTTGCTTAATGCTATGACAGTATTTTAACACGTAAATCATTGTCTGAAATATAAATTTCCAACCCAAACTCAATCTATATGAGTTAACAAACGGTACCTGATGATAATTGTGTTCACTGTACTGTAACCTCTATCCTTGTGATATATACAAAACAAATCCTTAAAAACCATCTGCTTGCCTTCATCATATCATCGATAACTACCTAACAATATCAAGTGAAACGAACATGTTATTTCTTCTGCTCTCTTTCTGTCAAATGTGCAGGTGAAAAGAAACAAAACCTCAAGCACATCCATAAAGACTGTCCTAAACAAATTTACAAAAGGTATGAATCATCGTCACAGAGGCCATACATGCACAACATGTAATAGTGCAAAATATCAATACTCCAAATCCACACAAACGTGATACAAAAACATAGTTGTCCGAAACAGGGAAACATATGTACAGGGTTGCAGCTGAAAATACAACATGGGCATGGATAATACACCATACCGAACCCACATGTGGGGTATCTGAAAGTTGCACCTCCAGTATGAAATGTTCGGTACATTTAGTACATTTGTATAAACAATCACGACTATATATTGATACATGTTTATGCAATGGGCACATAAATTAACCAAACAGCCCATATAGCACTAAGAATATAAAGCGTATGGAAACAAAAATGATGCACGACATGCCTAATAGCATATAACCAAACATATGGAATGCAGTCTTATAGCATCATCAAACATAGGGAGTGCTATAATGCTTCACACCAAATATAAAAATATCTGTTCCGTACCACATGGTAGCTACTGGTATATGTTGCGCATGATGTGATACAATATACATTGGGTAAT
This sequence comes from Heliocidaris tuberculata, assembly GCA_025618425.1. Lineage (NCBI taxonomy): Eukaryota > Metazoa > Echinodermata > Echinoidea > Camarodonta > Echinometridae > Heliocidaris > Heliocidaris tuberculata. The sequence continues at coordinate 1,875,569 of CM046843.1, forward strand.
ATCTACTAAAATGCTGTTCATATCAAAAGGTTCATAAGATTTGGAAAGATTGTTGACACTGGCCTGTGAAGGAATAAGACAAAAACATCTGTATTCAGACAGACCTCATGAATACACATATTAAAATATGTATGCCTACATTGCGACAGCTGCCAAACAACTAACTGTGAAATACAAAACTTTCTGAAATGCTTTACTTGTGCAATGTCCAATAATTAGCCTTTAGAAAAAAAAAGACAACACACTTTGGGCTTAAACCAGAGTATGCGACACTCACAAACCATAAAATCTACAAAAATGAAACTTACTGGTGCCTGAGTAAAGGAAACTGCCGGCGCTGTCCAAAATACCACATGAATCCACACTGTCTGACATAAAAATAACTGTCTGACTGTGACTGACACAGTGCAAGTCGATCAATATGAGTGAGAATTATATCAATGTTTACTCAACATGATGTGACCACCTAAAGAAATATCTGACATTTACAAAAAAAAATCAAAACTGCTGTAATTTGTGCACTAAATCATAACTAGCTCATACACAAAAAATACTACTAGGTTGTGCTTAAAGTCCATCAGATGCACATGCAAAGAGTCAGGCTGTCTAATTACAACAAAAACTGTATGTGCTAACTTTACAACATTGTACATATAAACTGAAGATCTTTACATGCCTACAGGATGTAAAGCCTGGGAGCTTGAGGCTCATACTATACCTTGAATAAATGAAAAAAACACAAAAACAAAACAAAACAAAAAACAAAACAACAAAATAATTGTACTGATATACCATACATAATCAAAACTTGTCACTATCTAATGGAAACAAAAATTATCGTATCCGGACAACTTTAGGACGACTACCCCCCCGGGACAATTATCCTCTAGGATGATTACCCCCCAGCTAACCACCTTCTATGACAACTACCCCCGGACAACTACCCCCAGACAACTACCCTCTAGGACAACTACCCCCCGGACAACTACCTCCCAGACAACTACCCCCTAGGACAACCACCTTCTAGGTCAACTACCCCCCGGACAACTACCCATCAGACAACTACTCACTAGGGCAACCACCCTCTAGGACATATCCTTGACAACTACCACCTAAGTTATATACCACCCAAATAATTACCCCCGACAATAACGACTTAGGGTAATTATCATTCGGACAACAACCAACATACTCTCACCCATGGCATGTAGGTCAACTATCCCCCCAAACAGTTACAACTCCCAGATACTCGACGGCATTTAAACTGAATTTGACCAAGGGAGGACGTGGAGGGGGGGGGGGGGGGGGTGACCAACAATCAGTAAGGATATAATGAGTATCCGGAGGAGGGGTTATCTACCTCCCACGGTTATAAGAACTTTTTGGAAATCTGGTCATCATTAGAAGGATTTTGGTGCATTATAATGTTAAAATTCACCACACCACGAGAAAAATTATGTGATTGCAGTTGAATGTGTCTATATCCTTGAGCACGGGGGGGGGGGGGAAGATTTCTCCTTGTATTACATTTTTGTTTTAAAAGTCGGGTGTTTAAACTCGGTGTTTGATGGTGCATTGTACTGTTGCATTTTCCATCAAATTGGGCGAAAAATTTTGTGATTGTTGTTTTTTTCAAAGGTAACGTTCTGTGAAGTTCTATGAGATATTCAATATTAAATACCAACTAGGAAGGGTATAAGAGTTTGCTCTCCCACATTAACCAAGGGTTTGGGTGAGTATAAGTATAGGGCTATGCATTTTCACGAATAATAAATCCAATATCTTGCCGTGTTTCCTACTAAAAAGGGGAACTTAAAATAACAATCTACAACGGTCTGCGAGTAAAATTAAGACAGAATTTTTGGCCCCAAATGATAATTATAACTGGCACTTGTACAGAGCATAATGAATTAAAAATGCTGTATGCGCTTTAGAGCTATCCAAGATTATTACAATTTCAACAAATATGTCTTTTGATTCCTCTTAATTTCATTTTTCATTTTATTTCATTTATTCAGTTCGCAGGGAAATATAGTATACAGTTTATTATGATCACAGAAACGTATTTCCAACAGAACTTAGAGCTCCAAGATAAACAGAAGCTTGACGCCTTGCGAGCCCTTGCAATTTAAATAAAATCTTATTACGGGGGAGCAGAGAGGGTCCTGGTGATGCAGAACAGCAATACGCAGAAAGTGAAACATACAAAAAAGCATTAATTCCGGGAAATTATGTCGTGTGTGAACATGATTTTCTTTTTTTCTTTTTCAATTAACTTTCCCAATTTTTTCTTAGTGTCAGGTATTTTAATACAGGATTTTGTCGAATTTTGCCCAAATTTGCTGAAATTTTTGCAGAAATTTGCCAGAACTTTGTCCAATTTTATTTTCTTCCAAAATAGGGGGCACAGCCTGCCTCAAATGCCAATGAAATTAGCGTGTCAAAATTGTTTTGTTTCATAATAATCTTAAGTGTCTCAAAAGTGTGAAGATCTGATTATTCTCTCCGTGATTATGATAGCACCTTTGGTGGAATAAATGTCATTTATGCTAGTATTCATAAATTTCTTGATGGTGAAAAGGCATAAATTTCCAAACATTGTATTCTAGGTTGCTTTCTCATCCATCTTGTTTTCCATCCCGTCCCCCTTAATTGCTGACCATGCAAAACGTCCAATGCAGTGCGTATAAAAAAGTTACACTTTTGAAAAAGCTGTCAAAATTACATTTCAAAATATTTGGAAGATTTTTTCATATCGATAGATGCCCAATAGTGCCATCTGTCAAGTGCCACTAACAAAACAAATTTTCGTTCACGCTGACTATTTTTGCCCAGAGTGTGAAAAATGGCTTGCGCCAAATTGAAAGAAGAGGGAAAATTAAAGCAGCGGTCCGAATAAGTACCCTCATTCAAACAAATTGCTCTATTGCATAAATTGATGATTATGTTATGATAGTCTAGGAATTTTGTGTCAATTTTCTATCATTATTTTAATGATTTCATTGCTTTATGCATAGGCTAGAATTAATAACGTGTAATTACTTCAAGATCTAATGTGTAATTATTTCAATATCTTTTTTTTTATCTTTAAAAACTTTATTGATCAAATAATTCATACTTACATCGAAACAACAATAATCATATAATCAATTCACAGTAATTAAAAATGGTAAGAATACATGGAAAAACGTCAAACAATGCGGAAATAGTGGATAACACTTCTTATCTATATCAAAGGATGTAATCAAAATAATTTTTCCACAGGGGACCATTTCTTATAGTGCATTCCTTCAATCTTCTTCTGTTTTGCAATGTTAAGTTCTATGTATTTTGTATTACGAATAAAAGATAATAGCCCACTTAAACATGGTTTTGTGTTTTTGCATTTTGGATATAAATATATCTTTTAAACATTAGTGCTAAATGATTTAGTAACATTTTGTTGGGCCCTTTCCAGTCTTGATGAATGCAAACATCATTCTTTTTCTACTGAAATCTTCAAACTTGACATTAAATTTCTTGCCAATCTTATCAACAAATTCCTGTCTAAGATTAGCAGCAACACCACAGTCATAAAATATATGGACAGGTGTTTCTAGAGTTGAGTTACAAAAGATACAAGTCTCTGAATCCATTAATTTCATCTTGTACAATCTGTTATTAGTATAAAGTATGTTATGTGACAGTTTGAATTGGAAAACTCTCATTTTTACTTCAACTGTGCACCTGAATGGTAGTGTGCAAAATTTGTGACCAGTCGTTCTCTTGAATATCAAAAGTGCTAGAAAATAATTGTTCACAAACTGGTCTTGTTATTACTACAGAAAAAACCCCTTGTACACTATTTTTGACTTGAGTTTGTATAGTTCAGATATCAAAAACTCTAATTGAGAGTGTTCTTCACTTTCGCTATTCAAAAACATTTGAAGTACTAAGGGATTAAATTCACATCTCTATTTTTTTTCACTGAGTGTACGATTGCCATGTATTGTAGAAAATATTTGTTTGAAACACCTTTTTCATTCCAAAAATTAAACTGGAGAATGTGAAAATCCATTTTTGTCAGATTTTGGTGAAACTGTAAAAATGTTAGGATCACAAGGAAACATGTCTTAAGTTGAATATACGCTTTAAAAAATTAAACACAAGACTTCCATGATTATGTGATGATATGCATTTCATCAGCATTAACATTAATTGTTACTCGTTTACTATGATTGCAGGTAAAATGTAAGTATGAAATTTGCATATTTCTTTGCACTAAATGACAATAAATTGACTATTCTTTTCTTTATGATGGGGGGGGGGGGGGTATTCTTGCATACATTATTAAAAGATGAACGTGATACCAATCTTCTGATCGGGTTTCAGAGTTAATGTTTCTTTCAGGTCAGGTCCGAACGTGCTTCTAACGTTTTCATGGATTTACCAAATCTGACACATCTGCGTTTTTACATTTAATTAAAAAAAATAAAAAATAAAAAATAAAAAACAATGGGGCTCGGTAATGCGTGTACAGATGGATGCCATTAAGGCATCATTTGAAAAGATATTACTTTGACTTTATGGAGATAGATAATCATCTAGTCATAAAGTATATACCTTAAAGATAAAGTTGAGTTCTAATCAATGCAATTACTGTACATTGTGAAAGAAACTGTCTCTAGTCAAAGCAAATGGAAAGTTTGATCAAGTCTACATAAGAATTGTTTTATACCAATCTCGCTGAAAAGTACATGTACTGCACACAGAAATGGGTTTATGAGACTGCACACACAAGTGGCATGTACATTGTATGTTTCTCGTCATATTTCGATTATAAGGACATTTGAAGAGCTATCCTTTTCAGGGGACACTTCTAGTATTATGCTCTTCCAAACTGACATAAAAAGAATGAGAAAGTTCACAAATTATTTTTCACCTCTCCCAAAACTCAACCTTCTCTTTAATCAGTGGTGGGCGGATTTAGGGAGAGGGGGCACTTCTAGCCTGTATCCCCCCCCCTTTGAAACCAAAGTGTACATTGTACCCCATTTTTGCACATTGTGCCTCCCTCTCCCCCCCCCCTTTATAGACCTGATGACTCTTTTTTTTGCTTGTAAGAAAATTTGGAAGGAAAAAGAGAACCCCAATATGTGTGTAAACTTTTTTCTTTCCTTTTTTTCTTGATTGTTAGAAAATATTCTGAGATTGGGGGGGGGGGGGTATAGTAATTTCTTGGTTCAATGCGTTGAAGTTGATATGAGTTGATGAAACTCAAATCTCCTTGGTTGATCTCAAATAAATTCATTTAACAGCAACAACAAAGTGTAAATACAGGCCTTCTTAAATTAAATTACTGTTACTGTGACATTGTGAAAAAGTTTTATATTGAGGATAAACCGCCTTCTTTCCTCCCCCTCCCCCCCCCAAAAAAAAAGAGAAATGTGGATGTCTTTGCTACCTTTTTGCTGAAAAACTGAAAGAGAAATTCATTGTGAAAGGGCAATTACTTGCAGTTCGTTGACGAGTCTTAAAAAATAGTTTTAGCATCTCCCTTTCTAGATATTGGAGTGAAAGAAGTAATGTTTACATAATGGATGAGAAAAGCTTCCAGGCCATGAGACACAATCGTTATTGACATTGTGGTCAACATCATTATCGACATCATTATCGACATCGTCTTTGACATCATCGTCAGCAGTCGATGACTTCCTGAATTATCTTGGACATTCTTCGGCTAGATCTTCTGGAATCTTCTTTTACCAGTTGGACACCATACCATTTGGATTTATATATTTCGGATTTATCACTGGATTAGCAGCCAACTTACTCTACTCTTCAAGAACATTCTGGACTCATATCTTGAATTCATATTCTGTGGATTAGGAGGTTCCCAGCTAAGAAATTGTAAGTCTTTGCTAAGTTAGCTATTATATGTAATATAGAAATAATATTTGTTTTTGATAAATTTTTGTCCTACTGAAATTGTGTAAATATTTTAATTAAACCATAAATCATCTATTAAAAGTTAATATCTTTTGTTCGGTTCTTATCTTTTGAGGATTTTGGATCGTAACAAATACATGTACTAAAGTCACTTCCTTTCTGTAAATCAACAGACGTGAGTAAATGACATGATATAACCTTAAAAAATAATGGTACTACATCTTTAACAACAATTCCTGTTGTACAATAGTTAGTTTCTTCACTTTCTTCGCTTGCTATCTACATAAGGGGGAAAAAACAAACAAAATAACTGGTTACAAAGGGAAGTAGCCATACAGACCCCAAAACAACAGTAGTAAATTATTCCAGATAAAAAGGTATGATATGAGACTAAAATGTGGTACAACAGAAGCATAGATATAACAACTGTGTACTGGCCACTTGGTCATAAAGAAAAATCACAGGTACTACATGAAAGCGAGGTACCAGAAAAATGCAAATACCATCCTGGAAATATATCAACCAACATGGTGACCAAAAGACATGTATATGGCATCAGTGTGATACAGTCATAAAATCACTCCTAGTTACTTCTGCTGGAATAAAAATACTAATTAGTCATGTAAACACTTTGGATAAGCGTTGTAGAGTACACAAATGACAGGCAAAACATAAGAAATATAATATCATATCTAGCAACCACCACAGCAAGTCAAAGACTCAATGTATGCAAAGCGAAACATACCGTATAAAGACAAACATAAAGCAGAAAAATCGACAGGATATGAGTTAAATGTTCGTTTAGGAAAGAAAAAACTGATAGTCTAGTGTCATTCTATAAGACTACAACAACATTATACAAACAGACAAGATAGAGACTTATATTACATCCCTGTAGTGACACTATTCAAAGCAGTGAATAAAAACAAGAAGATATAATATTCACATATTAAGCACGATGCAACATACATGGTTTAAACAAATTTCTATAAACAAAATTAAATTCAAAGGCATACAAAATCTAAAAAAGATTATATTGAGTATTTATGCCTAAAGGAGATAAAGAATACACAGATAAGCATAACAAGGAAAATCTAAACCTCTGGTACTATGAATCGCCCTTGGCCCTTAAAGAAAAGAAAACAATTAAAAAATACTACCTGTAGAGTTATACAAAGTAAAAACAAAAAAAAAATCGTCCCAAATTTAAACAAACGTATACAGTGTGTAAACTGGCATAAACAAATCATTCCATATCGATATGACCAGTACATGGTCACTAGAACTGCCCTGTAGACACGAATATAATTGGCATACAGACAAATTAAATCACAACCTAGAATATCACAAAATACACTTGTAAAAGTGAATAATATCAAAGAATACAGATGGAGGGAAGGGTGAAGTGGAAGAGATACATTAGCCAAGAGAAAGGAGTGAGAAAGATGAGAAGAAGCAACAAAAATCCATGAATAATGCAAACAGTCCATGAGGAGCGAGATGGCTTGAACAGTGGCTGGAGACGGAAATCGCGCTCAGCATATCAACTTGTTCGATCAGTCTATCAGTGTCAGAGAACATGCTGCGGTCAAAATCAGGTTAAAGAGTCTTGTGATATAATGTCTGTGTCTGGAGAACGGCCAGGAGGGGGCCCTACGCTCAAACCGGTGAAGTGACCTGGTTGACATCGGGAAGAACGCATGATGTTGGACGCAAGTGACATCGCGAAAGTTTCCGGAGGGCGACCAGAAAGAGCTAGGGCCTGTCCATGGAAAGGATCGCAGGATCTGCCTTAGAGAGGTGGAGTTGCAGGCACTGGGTTCAAGGGAAGTATCGGGGGGGGGGGGGGGGCGACCAGTGGAGTCATCGACCTTGATGGTGTACGGATGGTTGGCCAGGCCACTGCGTTGTTTAGGAGTGGCGATGTGGAGGGCTCTGATGTTATTAGCAGCATGAGCAGCATGAGCAAGCTTCGTAGCAGGGGGTGCATCTAGCGGGGGGAGCACCTAGGGAACACTGGCTGACATCTGAGGATGGCCGACAAGCCGGATGATGATGAGGTGTAGGCAGGGTACCAGCAGGGGCATCAGGGGGGACGCCACAAGTGATGGTGACCGTCTCGGGGTTGGGAGGATGGGCTTCCTCAGAAGGAACAGCAAGCATACAAGCAAACTCATTGTCCTGGGGATGAAGATCTCAGAGCTCATATGGGCTGTGTGTCCCTCCTCGGTGGTCTACACTGGATGAAGGAGGTTGGTTCACTTCAGCTGTAGGAAGCAGGTCAGACTCAGGTGCGTGGGAAAACATCTGATGAGATGGCTCCGCTTCGTCGATGGCTGGAGTAGGAGTACGGGAGATCTGAGTGCTGCGTGTGGTGTGCGCTATAACTGCGAGCGGCGTAGGTGTGGGACCATAGGTATACGAGGGTTCATCACCAATAGTGATCAGGCGCTTAGCAGGACGGATGGTAATGTCGTGTAATTCCATAAATGGAATGCCTGCCTGGACTTCAACACCTAAGGACTCTACCACTAATCCTTCAAAGAGAAACTCCTGTCTACCTGTTGTAAATGTGAGGAGGGTCTTCCCAACAATTACAAGGGGTGAGGTACAGTCTGCCAGACACAAAGATTGGGAAGCGTCTGTTATATCAGCACCAAGACTCAAAACAGTTGAATGATAAATTAAATTCTGTGTCGAACCACTAACAACACTAACTCGAACACACTGTTTGCCATGAAACAGCTCAACATACGGAGACTTGTGGGCATGATTATTCATCTCAGAGGGGCTAGCCACTGGGGAATGTGGCAAATGATTACCTTGGAACTCATCTGACTCCGATGAGCTACCTGAGCAGCAGTGAGTATCTTCACAAACTTCCATAAACTTTTCTGACTCCAACAAGTCATCAAAGCAACCAAGAATACCATCAAGGTCTTCTTCTGGAAGACCTACCATATCAGACAACTTATTGTCTGGAGCCAAAATACTGCCAAGATATTCATCATACTCATCGATGTCAGACAAATCACAGTCAAAACCCAGATAATCACAATCATCCTGAGAACTATCACATGGACACAAATCATCAGAATAGCCAAGAATGGTAGCCGCTTGGCAAGCCTGTGCAATTATGCATCTTTCATGTTCCGGGAGATATGAACAATCACTAATATGGTGGTGATTAGGGCGATTAGCCGCGGAACACAGTGGGAATCAGGGATCTTATGTACGACTTTAAGACTCGAGGGACTTGAACTATCACTAGTATGAGCGGGGCCATCATTACTACAAACAGTGGCATGCAAGACCCTAATCTGGGGACGAGGTATCATCATCATCATCACAGAACTCATTATAATCATCACCATCAACATAATCAAGACAGTCTGATTCATTCTCATTATCACTATCTGTCACATGTTCATTCAAGTCATTTCTACTGATTGGGATTGGTTTATAATGATTACTATTACAGAAACCTAGAGCTACATGCGATGAAGTTTTGTTATCATCTCTATGATTGGGGCGGCCGCACTCTCGGGCCTGGGGACGAGGTTGTAACCTCTGTGGGGGAATAGCCATTGTACGGGCTATATATGGGACTACATCAAATGTAATTGTAGCAACCGAAAACCGAACTTGAATTACCTATCACGGCACAGTATTTGCCGACCGACTGGCTGCAATTTAGCGCAACAGCCATCATAACGAGCAAATGACAGAGTACGTATCCCACCGCTGCCACCACGACATTAATGAAAGACTACCAGTCACAATAATCCGCAGTTTTCATAACCGGCTTACACGAACAGATGCCAGCCGAAAAGGGGTGAAGGTCATCAATCAAACACATTATCATGCTTATAACACATTGCCCGTAAGAGGGCAACATAACACAATGGCGCAGCTACTGATATCTTTATATACAGTTTTTACCCATTGAAGTAGTGAGGGCCCAAAGTTATAGGCTTCCAAACATTGGAAAATAAATGAGTGGCTCAATGAGTCAAATGCCTTGGTGAGATCCAATGCCATTATTATACCATGTAAATCCTCTTTTTCTGCATACAACATGAGATCTGATATTGATCGAATCCCTTCTCCAATATACTGTGAAGGACTTATAAGCAATGAAGAATGTCTAGAGATTTTGAAAGAACTAAAACCTAATACATCACCTGGGAATTATGGTCTTACATCAGAATTTTATAATACATTTTGGCCTGATATTGGAGGATTAGTAAGAGAGGCCCTAAATGAAGCATATAGATTAGGAGAATTGGCATCGTCACAAAAAACAAGCAGTAATTACATTATCGCTAAAGATGGAAAAGATCCATTTTCATTAAAAAAAAATTATAGACCTAAATCCCTTCTTAATGTGGATTACAAGATTCTAACAAAAATTTTGGCAAAAAGGATTAAGGAAGTATTGAATGAAATTATTATGGGAGATCAAGTAGGTTATATGAAGGGGCGAAATATTGGGGAGGCCATACGTATTATAGATGATATTATTTTTCAAACATCCTATTATAATTTACCTGGTTTTCTGTTAGCCATAGATTTCGAAAAAGCTTTCGACTCGGTTTCACATCAATTTCTTCGAAAAGTTTTGTTATCTTTTGGATTCGGTCCATCTATTCATAAGTGGGTCAAAGTTTTGTACACAAATACTTTAAGTTGTGTTTTGAACGAAGGAGGTTCTACTGGCTATTTCAAAGTGGAGAGGGGCGTTAGGCAGGGTGATCCGCTGTCTTCTTATTTATTTATTTTATGCATTGAAATAATGGCACATAAACTACGAACAGACATTTCGGTGGAAGGAATTAATTTTGGAGATAAGGGAAATTAAATTAGTTCTTTATGCGGATGATATGACTATTTTTGCACGAAATATAAAATCGATAAATAGGCTAAAGGTGTTATTTGCAGACTTTGAAAAACTTTCGGGACAAAAAATAAATAGGGATAAGACTAAAATATTAAGATTAGGTCTATGTCAGAGTTTAGACTTTAATTTTTCTTTTGGTGAAATAGTTGAATTTGTGAAGATTCTAGGGGTGCTTTTCTTCCCAGATGAACATGTGAAAGAAAATATGAATTATAAGGAAATATTGAGTAAAATAAAATCACTTAAATTTTTGGAAGCAAAGATATTTAACCTTAATGGGAAAGATTCAACTGCTTAAAGTGCACATATATTCTAAAGTTATATGCCGATCGTCACTCATTCCATCTCCAAGATGGGTTTATGATTCGTTAGATAAATTAATATTTGATTTTATATGGAAAGGAAAGAAAGATAAAATAAATAGAAATACAATGTTTTTAGACTATAAGCAAGGAGGGTTAAAAATGATGAAATTCCCTGCACAAATGAAATCACAGAGATTTATGTGGGTTAAAAAACTTCTAAATAAGGATGAAGATATGATATGGAAACAGTACTTTAACTTTGTAACTAGACACATAGGTGGAGAATTCATATTTTCATGAGATTATTTACCAGCATTATTAAAAGTGACAGCTCCACAATTTTATATGGATATATTAGAAGAATGAGTGAATACGAGATATATAAGAAGCGTCAGTAATAACCGGTACATTGGTGATGTGGGAATTTTCAACAATAAGCTTATTCGATTTAAAGGAAATTGTATATACGATGAGAAGATGCACAAAAAAGGAGTTTACAAACTAAAACATATTTTAGGAAACGATGGCAAATTAAAATCTGATAAATATTTTGCAGAATTAGGTTTAGAAGTAAATGACATTGATAGATTAAAGCACTTTTATGCGTGTATACCTTTGGGATGGAAAAGGAATTTTAGAAAGGAAGAAAATAATAACTCTGAAACTGATTTCATTTTGGGTGGGACAGTAACCTTATATATCTAACTTGAGATCAAAACATATATATGTACAACTAATCAAGAAAAAAGGTTTTGAACCTCTGGTTTTTGAAAGAATGGAAAGAAATTATGGTTTTTCTTTACAAGGAAATAGAAAACATATTTTTAGGGTTAAGACAGTTTACACTAAATAGTCGGCTAAGAGAGTTCCAATTTAAACTTATACATGGAATTATATATACAAATCATCATCTTTTCCAGTTTGGTTTTGTTTCAAGTGACTTATGTTCTTTCTGTGAAAAAGAAGAAGAAACATATAAACATTTATTTTATTCTTACGAATATGCACAATTAATCTGGGAATCATGTACGAGATTCTTAAATTATATTGATATATGGAATTGTAGCTGGAGAGAAATTCTGTTTGGGAGGGAGGAAAGAAATAAAGGAAAACACTAATTGTTAAATCATATTCTAATTCTTGTAAAATATTTGATTTTTAAAAACAGAGAGCATAAGAAACCCCCTTCATTTAATGAAATCAAAAATAATATTGTAGGAGATAGGTAAGAGCAGAAGAAATTGGCATCAATTGGGGGAACCCTTACTATCCATTTTTCCAAATGGGAAATCCTAAATGATAACCCCAACAAGGAAGAGCCCGGAGCCCATCGTCCACCGGGGGGGGGGGGGGGGGGGGGGGGGGGGCTAGATAGGGGATAGAGCAGCTACTGAGTGGTTCGAACTCAATTACATAGATTCCATTTTTTTAAGTTGTTTGTATACATGTACAATATGTTATGCTTTTTCTTTTTTTTTTCTTTTTGTAGAAGTGATAGTAGTTTTGAAGTATAACATATACTTGATTTTATTAATTACTTACTACTGATTTATGTTAATTTAAATATTTATAAATATATATGCTGATTGTTATGTATTGTTTTGATATATGGAATCAATAAAAGATTACTGAAAAAAAATATATATCTCCCTTTTACAAAAGCCGTCTGTTGACTGTTGATCAAATTTTCTATAACTTTAGATATTCTTTTGTCTAAACATTTTGATAGGATTTTGGCATCAACATTTATCAGAGTGATTGGTCGCCAGTTACTAAATTTGAGTTTGTCTTTGTTGGGCTTAGGAATTAGTTTTATTACCCCTTGCCTTTATGAAACTGACATACACTGGTCATTGTATGCAGCATTAAAAGAATCAATCATAAATTTTGAAACCAGAGGCCAAAATGCCTCATAAAACTCTACGGCTAGGCCATCATTTCCTGGAGTTTTATCTTTTTGTCATTTTGATCAGTTTCTCTTTTGCTTCATTGCATGATATTAAACCTTCACTTGAGGCCTTTTCTGATTCTGTTAACTGCTCAAGTTTACTTTGGCAAATATAGTCCATGCAAACCTCTTGATACACCAAATCTCTATTCTCAAAAAAAATCCTGAAAAAATTCTTTAATAAACGTTTGGATGTTTGCTTGTTTCTGAATAGGCCCATTATTTGTATCCAACACATCAATACATGTATTTTCAGCCTGGCTTTTCTCTAATGATAAAAAGTATTTGTTACTTTTCTCACCCTTTTCATACCAAGTGCATCTTGACCTCAGAATTGTCCCATCAGCAAAATAATCATAAATTTTTTGTAATTTCTCTTCAATTTGTTTCTTTCTAACTAAAACTTCTTCTTTCAAACTGTCCAGATAGGGGATAGAGCAGCTACTGAGTGGTTCGAACTCAATTACATAGATTCCATTTTTTTAAGTTGTTTGTATACATGTACAATATGTTATGCTTTTTCTTTTTTTTTTCTTTTTGTAGAAGTGATAGTAGTTTTGAAGTATAACATATACTTGATTTTATTAATTACTTACTACTGATTTATGTCAATTTAAATATTTATAAATATATATGCTGATTGTTATGTATTTTTTTGATATATGGAATCAATAAAAGATTACTGAAAAAATATATATATCTCCCTTTTACAAAAGCCGTCTGTTGACTGTTGATCAAATTTTCTATAACTTTAGATATTCTTTTGTCTAAACATTTTGATAGGATTTTGGCATCAACATTTATCAGAGAGATTGGTCGCCAGTTACTAAATTTGAGTTTGTCTTTGTTGGGCTTAGGAATTAGTTTTATTACCCCTTGCCTTTATGAAACTGACATACACTGGTCATTGTATGCAGCATTAAAAGAATCAATCATAAATTTTGAAACCAGAGGCCAAAATGCCTCATAAAACTCTACGGCTAGGCCATCATTTCCTGGAGTTTTATCTTTTTGTCATTTTGATCAGTTTCTCTTTTGCTTCATTGCATGATATTAAACCTTCACTTGAGGCCTTTTCTGATTCTGTTAACTGCTCAAGTTTACTTTGGCAAATATAGTCCATGCAAACCTCTTGATACACCAAATCTCTATTCTCAAAAAAAATCCTGAAAAAATTCTTTAATAAACGTTTGGATGTTTGCTTGTTTCTGAATAGGCCCATTATTTGTATCCAACACATCAATACATGTATTTTCAGCCTGGTTTTTCTCTAATGATAAAAAGTATTTGTTACTTTTCTCACCCTTTTCATACCAAGTGCATCTTGACCTCAGAATTGTCCCATCAGCAAAATAATCATAAATTTTTTGTAATTTCTCTTCAATTTGTTTCTTTCTAACTAAAACTTCTTCTTTCAAACTGTCCACTTCCATTTCACTTATTTCATGTATTTTTTCAGTTCTTCCTCTAGCTCTTGTCTCAAATTTTCCTTTTCACATTTTTTCTTTTTTGAATATGGGATAGTGAATTGTCTTATTGTGAATTTCAACCAGTTCCAGAGCATTTTTTTTGGTCATGTTTGTGTTCATATTCATCAACCCATAAAGGGATATTGTCACTAAGAGCCTCAACAAATTCCTCATTGCTTAATAAGCTGTTGTTAAATTTCCAGTGTGAAGGCCCCATTTTCTGTTCCTTAATATTTGCAATGTAACATAATCATGATCAGACAGTACACGTGGAACTATATCATTTTCCACTGCGTCAGTTTGTAGAGTTTCTGTGATTAACCAGAAGTCTAGTCTTGACTGGACATATGGATTATATCTTCTCCAAGTATATCTTTTTCTTACTCTCCAAATATCAATGAGACAAAAATAATCTTTCAAACTGTCTACTAGGGTACAGGAACGCTTCCAAACTGTTTTCATAGCATCCCTTCTCTGTCCATGGCCAAATCCGGAATAAAATTAAAATTTCCTCCTATTATACATGTATGTCCTTCATCATTAAATTCTTGTAGTATTGAATAAAAACCATTAAAAAAAACTCTGCATGCTGTTTCTCATTGTTGGGTGCATAAATATTGGCTATAACAAAAATTTTCTTGTATATTTCAACTTTGATACATAAAAATCGTCCTTCCTTATCTTTGACTGAGTCAATAAGTCCAATGTCGGAAGTTCTTCTTAATATTATACACACTCCTTTGCTCATAGATGTTCCGTGGCTGAATATTATGTTTGATCTGATTTGATTTCTCCACCAGATTTCGTCCTTTTCGGTGGAATGTGTTTCCTGTAATAGAATTACGGCCTTTTAAAATTTTTTTAAAACTTTGCCAGGAAATTGAAGTATCGCTTCCTAGTCTTATAGTCCCCTATTCCATTTACGTTATGCGTCACTAATTTCAAATCCATTATCCATCCTGTAAGAATCAAATGTTGGTCCCCCTATCTCTAACAATAAACATAAACAGTTACAGTAATGCAAAAAAAAAAAAAAACAACAACAAAACAAACAAACAAACAAACAAACAAACAAAGAAAAAAGGTGTGCATGAGGTTCCATCAACCTCTTTCATCGTAGCTCATGTGACACTTTGCGTAGTAAGAAAAGTGATCTGCTAGAACCCTCCTTGTTCAACATATTTGGTAGTGGTCTGTTAATCAAACCTTTTCTGTTGACTATGTCCTTAATTTTCAACCTTTCTTATATTCGACTTCCTTCTGTGTTTGCTTGTCGCGGTA
The DNA here is from genome assembly GCA_025618425.1 of Heliocidaris tuberculata. Taxonomy (NCBI): domain Eukaryota; kingdom Metazoa; phylum Echinodermata; class Echinoidea; order Camarodonta; family Echinometridae; genus Heliocidaris; species Heliocidaris tuberculata. The sequence goes on from CM046843.1 coordinate 1,891,400, forward strand.
GAAGAACCTTACTGGATATTTGAAGTAAGCCCTTCCTTGCTCTTCCTTCAGCTTCTGTCTGGTGTGTGACATCTTGCGCAGGTCTCTTATCTCATTAGGTAGCATTTCATCAGTGAATATGGGATTCTCCTTCTCCTCATAGACGAATGGTTTGTCCTTGAGTAGTACGGCACTTCTTGTGGTGTAACGATTGAACGCTACCATTATCGGGCGAGGAGCCCCTTTTTTGGATGACTGACCTGAGCGATGTGCCCTCTCCATGCTCAGGTCTTGCCCTTGCAGATCCAAATGTGACTCTGCAAAAGACTGGATCAGCCTTTCACAATTTCCTTTCTCACAACCCTCAGGAAAGCCAAAGAATGCAGCTGTGCATCTCATTTCTCTAGCTGCAAGATCAACAAAACGCTCTTTCATTCTTTGATTTTCTTTCTCAAGCACTTTTACTCTGTCTTTCGTTTCATTTAGCTCAAATTCATTGTGCTCTTTCTTATCTTTCAGTTTGTCTATGTCTTTCCTGTTTTTCACTTATCTTCTGTAGAGCCATATCTAGTCTGGACGTCAAGTTATTATTCATTTTGTCCACCTTACTATTTGTATTGTCTATTTTGTTAATAATCGTCATAAGCAAATCCTTTGTATCATTAGCTGCTGTGTTACTTGCCTTGTCTCCGTTGCCGTTGGTTCGTTGTCTTTTGTCAACATAGTCTAGCGTACTGTTGTCAGATTCCACACCCGGAGCTTCGGGGGTAGATTTATCGAGGTGACCGGCAGGTTCTTCACTCTTAGTTTGAGTATCCATTTTGTCCCCACTCCTGTCCATAATTTCTACCTCTTTATCCGAATTGTCTCCAGGTTGTCCAAAGTATTTAGAGATGGTATTTGGGTTCTCTAAGTTCCTTTTCCTAGCAGACATTTCTGCTTTTTTCCTCGGGTTTTCTCACTTATCAAAAATGTGTGTCGTATCTAGAAGATTTTTCAAAAGTGTAACTTTTTTATACGCACTGTAGAGAGTTGATATTGCACATGGGAATATCTGCCTTCATGCACTAGAGAAATCTAAAACAATATTTTACAATTAAGAGTACTAGTAACTCGGGGCGGGCACCATCGTATTCAATGTGCTGTTAGTGGTACATCCATTTCGACCAACGAGCATAGCGAGCGAGCAACCCCCCCCCCAAAAAAAAACAAACAAAAAACAACAACAACAACAAAAAACAAAAAACAAACAAAAAAACACGCTTTTTTTAAATGATAATTTGTATGCATAAACTATTTTTTTTTTTTTAATGTGGTAAATAGGGCTGGGACTAAAAACCGGGTACCCGAGTCCCGCCCGAGAGCCTCGGGACCCGGGTCAAAATATTAGATAACCGATACCCGAAAATGAGTATTTAATTATCACCTATGTATGTACACGACAAGGCGGTAGATGAACGTCGAACAGCCATTTACTATTTACATGTAAAAAAAATCCATGTAGCGCTCTAGCGCACCATTGCAGTGATGCGCTTTTGATTCGTTCAACTCACTGTGAAACATAACCTTACCACATTCGTATACACAGAGAGCAAAGCTCACTGCCGCTATTCGGAGACTGCTCATTGGTTCATTGAACCCATGACATAATTTGCATCTAGTGCCCTTCCCCCTTCTTTGCAGTGAACGATAAGTCTATGAGCGATTAACGGGCGTAAAGTTTACAAATCATGCATATTCAACAGTCGCTCCACACTCGCACGTGGCATCTCACAACTCGTACACTATTAAACAGGTATTTTTAACATCGACGATCACGATCTGACACTGTCACAATATCCTGAAACTTTAGCAAAGAAATTACCAATTACTGAAATCAGATTAAGAGTACATGAACGATATATCCAAAATAATATCCTTCATTGTTCATGCGAAAGTGAAAAGCAAGGCTGTGAGAAGCAAAGGATGTCTACAGTGCGCGCGATTAACATTTTCATTCATAAAATTGGGCTTGTGACGTCATTTCATGAGCGGTCCGTTAATAACAAGTCATGACAAGTCATATGCCAGCCAGCCAATGAAGGTATGCGCCTTTTTTTTTTTTCTTTTTTCTTTTTTCTTTTTTCCTTTCATATACCGCGGCGGCATTGGGCGGAAAGGCGCTTTGTATAAACAGATCGAATTTCAAAAGGGAACCGTATGTGTGTGTTAAAGGATGAAGTTGCAGTCGGACAGAGAAGAAAATGTTGGCTTGATGATTTTTTTTTTTATGAATGATGAGTTTGATGAATGATGATATTTGATGTCTGATGAAGATAATTGTTTTGATGATGTTATTATCTTGATAATGATGATATGATGATGATGTCTTTGATGATTATGATGATCGATGATGATATCAATGGTGCTACTGGCAAAGAGAGAGGACCCGGCATGTATTGATGATTTTATGTGTACTAGTAGTGGTACGTGTGTGTGAATTTCAATAATTGGCGGATTGATCACACGTTGAGAATGAAACTGTCGGTGAGACGATGACCGCGTGCGTGAGGACTCGCAATGTGTATAATTAGAGTATGAGGAGTGTAGATACTACAGAAAGCTCGCCATTTTCGCCATGCAAATCAATACTCCGTGTGAACAGTGAAGTTTGTGTACAAAGTGAGTAAGTGACTCGATCTCTACGATCACGATGTCAAAATTCCCAAGAGCTGCCCGTACAAAATTATTAAGAATCATCATGATCATCGTCTCAAACGAGTTTTTCTTCATAAGATTTCTTTGTATTCCCCTTCCTTTTTTATAAGTACATGTACATTCATGTATTTTGGATAAACATGTGCGAGGGACTGTTGACCGCGCGTGACTACCTAAGGCGCTGGCGCGCTGGCATGATTAGACGGTAGACAATTTCTACAGATTAGATTTAGGCGGCTTATGCCTATATACCCTGTCTTGCGCCCACGCGATTTCCTCCGCCTGTTTTGTTGTTGTTGTTGTTGTTTTTGTTGTTGTTTTTGTTTTTTCCTCGAATGGTTTATTTCAGTTGCCAAACACAAAGGAGTTTTCCCACAGTGTTTGTAGCTTCTTAGGGGTAAATATTGGCTTGTAATTCGTGTTATATCATTTTCGGGTAACCGGGAACCCGCCCGAAAAATAGTCGGGTTCCCGAATTGAAAAAATACCCGAAACTCCCACCCCTAGTGGTAAAATAGGTTTTATTGTTGGAGGTTGGAGTAGGAACAATTAAGCGAGCAAGCATGAGCGAAAACAAACACTTCTCTTTTAATAAAATTTGGTATATTATCTGCGTTTTATTGATGCAGGTCGGGGCAGATATTGTGCTAAAGGCCATATTAATTCTATTTCGGGGAGCGAGCATAGCGAACGAGCACAATCTTGTTCAATGTGATGTTAAGTCCAACTTGGGGTACTTTTCCTGGTGGGTGGTTGTGCTGGGGGTAGTTGTCCGGGGGTAGTTATTGTCCTAGAGGGTGGTTGCCCTAGGGGGTAGTTGCCTGGGGGGTAGTTGTCCGGGGGGTAGTTGTCCTAGAGGTTGGCTGTCCTAGGGGGTAGTTGTCGGGGGGGGGGTAGTTGTCCGGGGATAGTTGTCAGGGGGGGGGGGGTACTTGTCCTAGAGGGTAGCTGTCTGGGGGGTAGTTGTCCTAGAGGGTGGTTGCCCTAGGGGGTAGTTGTCTGGGAAGTAGTTGTCCGGGGGGGGGGGGCTAGTTGTCCTAGAGGGTGGTTGCCCTAGGGGTAGTTGTCTGGGGGGTAGTTGTCCGGGGGGTACTTGTCCTAGAGGGTGGTTGTCCAGGGGGTGGTTGTCCAGGGGGTAGGTATCCTAGAACCAAAAATTGTACATGTACAATCTATCTTCACCTGTTTGTGAAAAATTAAACACTTGGGGTAGTAATTTATGGGTACTAATAAACAACTGTGCCTAAAGATAGAGCTGTGTACACACTGAAAGCAATACAAAATATCAAAACGAAAAATGACCGCCATATGAACTTATCACAGGTGACACGTATATGCATATATCCAATAATCAATTGGTATATGTCCCAAAATAACAACACTGGTAAAATTACTTAAAAACCAAACTTTTGCATATACCTGCAGGCTGACTAAATTACACTGGAAACATGTTAATAACCTCCCAGTGGCGTATCTTCGGGGGGGGGGGGGGGGAGCAGAGGGGGCGCGTGCCCCGGGCGGCACTTGAAGGGGGCGCAAAGAGAGAAAGAAAAAGGGGAGATATACAAGACAAAATGCACAAGAAATTGTGTTTTTTAGGGTTCGAAATGCAAAAATGTTCTATAGCTCGGTCGCTTTGCTCCCTCGCATGATTATGTTCAAAATCTAGCTATTTCGCACTTTTGTAAAGTGTTAATCATTAATTAACTCTAGATGCTTTGCCCCCCCCCCCTTCTGCATAAGGCAGGAGCTTGTTAAATTTTGCGCCCCCTGGTGGGATATAAGTGCATAAAAAGCACTAGTGTAGAACATTCTAAAGAAATCATAAATTTGCCTTGCAATTGCCTTACTCAATTCCTCAAATATATTTCTTCAGAGTTTTCATTCATTTTGCGCCCCCCCCCCTCCGCCATAGGAATGTTCAAAATTGAAAAAAAAAATCTCTAGCTAAGTCGCTGTACTCCCTTGGATATTTTTTTTTGTAAGGGTAAAAATACATAAGAAATTTCAATTTGAGGGGTGAAAAGGAAAAAAAATCTGCTGCTTGGTCTCGTTGCTCCCTCGCTTATATAATAACTCATCAAACTTGGGCTAACAACCCCGGGTTATGTGCATTAAAACTTCTTTTCACGTAGTGCCATCATTTCTAAATTAAAAATGAGGGGGGGGGGCGCAGATTTGATAGTTTGCCCCGGGCGCCAGAATACCTAGATACGCCACCGTAACCTCCCATTATACAAAAACGTTCCAAAAAAAGGGGGGGAGGGCCATAACTCAAGATAAAACTAAAACTCCCAAGCATCAGCAATAACAGAGCGTATAAATGGGATATTCACAAATGACAGGTGAACCTCTACTGTCCCTAACCTGGAGTTTCAGGGGGCAAAGGAACGACATATGGGAAGTTGCTTGCACTTCAGGAGAATAAGGGGGAGCAGTGAGATGCCGACACCAGCGCACTGGGGAGTTGTCGACATCGACAGGATGGGGGAAGTAGTCACTGAAGTCAGGAATAGGAGAAAGCTGAGGGCTGAAAGTGTACTGGGTGACCATTGGTGGGCTAGAGATACGATTGCAGTCATCACCGAGGATGGCACGGAGACAGGCCTGGGCCATTTGTCCAGGGGGGAGAAGTACAGGTAGGGCTGGTATGGCGGACAATATCATCCACAAGAAGATGAATGGTCTCTTTGTCATGATTGACTCCTTCCACTGGACCGGGATCTCCTCCTCTTCTAAGATCTTATTAAATAACTTTGTGAGAATTTTGACTGTCTCCTCTCCACTGAGCTTGATGATGTCAGCTATTAGCTGGTCCTCTCCTAGTGCTTTACCTGTCTTCATTCCATCTATTGCCTTTCTGACCTCCTCCTGCAGAATCGACAGAACTTCTGATTCCTTTTCAGCCCATTTCTCCTCATTCCTCCAGTCTGCTCTATCTGTGTTGTATAGTTCTTTATAGAATACCACAATTATTTCTATTATCTGAGACTTGTCTGTGGCTTCTCTTCCATTTTTGTCCTTCATTGATGATAGGATTCATTTCCCTCCCTCTAACTTCTTGCGAATAACTTTCGATCCTTTATTAGCTTGCAACGTCTCCTTTACCAGGTGTGATCTTGCCTTTCTCTTCCGTTCCCTTCTCCTTTTCCTGATTGTTTTATTTAGCTCTGTATTTTCGATCTGGTTCTGTATACTTGATTATCTCTGTGGTTTCACTTTCTTCCTCCTCCCATCCTCTTTCTCCTTATCTGTAGTTGTGGCTGGGTTATCAGCTCTCTTCCCCAACTTTTCTGCCTCCTCCATTACCGTTGTCGAAATATGTTGATATGATTCATCAAATGTTTGTTCCTCTAACATATCCTGTAGTGTAGAGTGACAAACCTGTTGTGTAATTGCAGGTAGAATTCATCTCGTCTTTCTGTTAATGTTTGTAGATTCACTGATCTCTTCTTGACCCGCTTTACCATTCTTCTCCGTTCCATTCTCTTGTTAATCCGTATTTTGGCACGTACCATCCGGTGTCGCTACCAATACAAACTTTGTGGACTGTCCCAACATCCACAACTATTCTTGGATGGTCACATAATAGTAATCGATAAGATTGTGGGTTTGACCACTTGGGCTTTCCCAAGTCCAATAGTCCTTATTTGATTTCGTAAAGAGTGTGTTGCCAAGGACAAGTGATCTGCTTCCTGTAAATTCCATAAGTCTTTCCCCTCTATCGTTTCTGTCACCTGTTCCATATTACCCAATTCCTTTCTCATGATCATTCAATTTCCTTCCTACCTTTGCGTTGAAATCTCCTATGACCAATGTAAATGTTGTAGAGTTTTCTGACATCATCTGATCTAATTTGGTGTAGAGTTCATCCACTTAAGTGATTTCATGGCTTGACGTCGGTGCATAGACTTGGTTGATCTTTAAAGTAATCATCCTGTTGATCTGAAGTTTAATCATAAATTGCAATCCTACATCCGAAACTTCTTTGTACTCTGTAACATTGTTGGAGATATTCTTGTTGACTAAGAAACCGACTCCATTACCATTTCTACTAGTTGGTGATTTTGTAAAGAGTGTATGTCTCTCCCCAGAAATTTCACTCAAACTATAGCTTGTCTTCTTGTTTCAGCTAATCCTATAAGGTTTCAGTTGATATCTTTCATTTCTTCTAGTAAAGCTTCTAGATGTTCTTCTGACCTCAAAGTCCTAACATTATATGTGCATATGAACAAGTTTGTTTGCTTACCGCTAACTTCCTTCTCAAAACTGGACCTTCGGATGGATTTAAGTCCAGCCCGTCATGCGCTGGCATGCTATCATCTGAGTTATCGGTACCCGGGTTCCTAATATGCCCCATATGGCCTTGGCTTTACTTCCTTTCTTACCCTTTTCATATTAGGGGTAGAAGCGTGCTTATTCCGTACTTAAAGGGCCAGTCTAATGAGAATTCACGGGGAAATGAAATCGTGCGGAATTTGCAAAAGGCTCGTTTACTTGTACACATAGCACGCCCGTTTGTGCGAGGCCGTCGGACTAATGCCATAGATGATTGGACGGCACGAAGTTGACCGAACTGGAGCTAGGCGAATACTTCGGGCTTAACCAGTCTCAGGCCTTTAGTCTTGTAACTGGTCGTAACCTCGTTCACCCAAACAAGTTTAGTGTAATGCTGAAATATTTCCAAATACAAAACACGGTTTACTTCTGGTTGATTAGTCTAGCCATCGCTTCTGCACTGCCCTGCCGCGACGCGTTGTCGCCACGATTACGTAACTACCCCCAGGCTCTACGAGAGAGCTGCTCTGTAATGACTTTTCCATATGTTTGATTACTTTCCCATCGCGCGAAATTTAAAACACAAGCCAGTCTTCACCGAACTAGTATCTCAGAGGTGATCCAATATGAATCGCATGTTTTAGCACGTGTGATGGAAGTCTTTGTATCGAAAGTGACACGAAGCTCCGAGTACATTTTCCTCTCTCATCGGAAATCGCCCATGCAGGCCCACCTAAGTATCCCTTTAACCATGACTAAGCTGTGATACCAAAGCTAATATGAAGGGTATCGGCTTCAGTAAACCAGCTTTTAGTCAGGACTAAAAGCCGACTTTTCGAACCACTTCTCGAGCACGTTTAAGTCCCGACTAAGCCCTGACCGGAAGTGGGTTGACTCGTAAATTCCGTAATATGAATGGTATACAAAATGAGGAAGACAGAAAAGGAAATGATGGAAGGATAAATAACAAAGAATAACATAAGGAATGATAGAAAGAAAAGAAGATAGAATGATAAAAACAAAGAATAACATAAGGAAGATAGGAAAAAAAAAGATAGAATGAAAAACAAAGAATAACATTGTGAAAGATAAAAATAAAAAAGGGATAAAAACAAATAGTAACATAAGGAATGATAGAAAGAAAAAGAAGATAGAATGAAAAGCAAAGAATAACATAATGAAGATAGAGAGAAAAGAAGATAGAATGATAAAAAACAAAGAACAACATAAGGAAAGAAAGAACAAAGAATAACATAAAATAAAAGAAAAGAAGAAGAATAAAAACAAAGAATAACACAAAGGAAGATAGAAAGATAGAAGATAGAATGAAAAACAAAGAATAACATAAGGAAGATAGAAAGAAAAGAAGACAGAATGAAAAACAATGAATAACATAGGAAAAGATAGAAAGAAAGGAAAATAGAAGATAAAAACAAATAATAACATAAGGAAAGATAGAAGGAAATACAAAGAATAACAAAAGATTTAAAAAAGAAGATATGAACGATCAAAACAAAGAATAACAAAGATAGAAAGTAAAGAATATAGAAGAACAAAACAAAGCACCTTATAAATAGCGCGGGAACGGGGGGGGGGGGGCGGGGGGCAGTAGAAATCATGGCAACAAACAAATGCGCATAGCAGATGCGATGCGGTCTTGCTCCTGTAATATGAAAGTATCAGGGCTTATAGAAGCGGCTAGAATAGACCTCGACTAAGCCCCGACTAAGCCCCGACTGAGCACGCTTTGGCAGTGTATATGAAAACGGTATCTGATTTTTTTATTTCATGATGAAGGTTGTTTGCCATACTCTGCGCATTGACAAGATGGATTGGCAGAGACTGGAAAGACAACGTCTGGAGTAGTCTTTAGCCGGACATTGTTGATAATTCCGACTGGGGGTCCAGTGACACCTCCTCACTTACATTATGGGGGTAAGGGTCTCGATGAGCTGTCGAGGTAGCGCCCCATGAAACGGGTTGCACTGGGCTACAGGGGATACCAGTGGCTGCCAACAAATGGACATGGCAGACCCAACAAATGTGCGGAATATGATTCTAAATAAGACGACCAAATTTCAATGAAATTTAATAATCATACAAAAATTTACAGGGGGGAAGATGTCAAAAGGGTACAAAAGCCCATTTTCATCACCTTTGACGCCATCTTGATTTTCACCATGAGAGGGCACTTTTTTTTCTTTGTCAACATCTTGAATATGTTAAAGTACATTATAAAGAAGATAAAAAGAGTTGGTTTTGTTTATTCCTGGGGGAATGCACGGATACCCCTCTTAGATACCCTACTAATATCTGTCTCCGCATAGATATTCCTCAGAGAGGATTCCGACTTTTCAAATATATATACATGTATCTTCATTATTGCATTTTGGCACTTCTTCTTTTCTGCCTCTTAGGGATGATCCCCAGCAAATCGGCAACCCATGAGAAAGAAATGACTAAGCATAGAACAGCCTACCAAGATACTAATGAACACATTTCCACCTTTAGAGTAAACAAATGAGTGTAATTCAATATACAAATTTACATCTACAATTGATATAGTTTAGCACACGCTAAAAAGAAAGAGAAGAAATTAGAATAGAATATAGAAATAAGATTTTACACAACAATTGTAAATATTAGTAAGTACTTTTAGTAGAACACACTTTTTTATCCCATGCACTATAGGACAGTGTAGTCTGATAATCTACTACCTACTTTTAGATTGACACTTTTGAAGCAGACTCGTACGCGAGTAAGCAATAAGTTCACTCTATGTTGAATTCATTTCTCATGTATTTAACTTTCATCATGCAATATATAGTTAAGTAAGATTTAATTGTGGAGATATAGTAATTGTACGCATTTTAGAAAGTGGCGCCTAGATGATGTCATAATGCAACGACTGTATTGAAAAAGTGAGGGTGCCGAGGCAATAAACCATCTAAAATTGTGTGACATTTAAGTACATTTGAACAAGCCGTTTTTTGGAGATATTATGCGTACAAAATAGTGGTACAAATAAACAAAGACAAAATGCCGCGATTTCTAAAAAAAAAAAAAAAAAAAAAAAAAAAAAATGGTGCCTAGATGATGTCACCATTGTATGACTATGTTCAAAAAGTTACGGTGCCGAGACAATGATCCTTTCTACTGGCATTGTCCTAAATTTGATTGAATTTGGGCTAGTCGTTTTTTGAGATGTTGTGCGAACAAAAATGTGGTAAGAAATAAAAATAAATATTAATAATAATAATAAAGAAAAATTCGTACAAAAACATGAGGTGGTCTGTACTTGAAGTACAGCCCACCTAATAATAAAGAAAAAAATAATAACCCTAAACCTAACCCATCTAGGAGAACATAAGGAGGTCACTCCACTCATTGTCGGGGTTCACTAATACACTATTATATGCGAGAGCAAAAACACTATTCCTTAAGATGAGGAAGTTATATCATTTTCATAAGCGTACATCCTTATAGAATATATTTAGATCACAATATTTAATAGATGTTAATATCTGCTCCATATTTACTGTACTGCAATTGTATTTAATGTCTTGCATTTTCCAATGTTTCTTGTCAGGTTTTCTGACGATAGGTATACCTACAGTTCAGAGGGAAACGGAACACTACTTAACTCAAACTGTGGATTCACTAATTAGTAATTCATCTCCAAAGGAACGCTCAGATGTCATTCTCCTCATTTTTCTAGCCGATTTAGAGGAAGAAAAGCGCTCCATATTAAAGAAAATTATTAAAGACAAGTACCTACACTTTCTAGAAAATGGACTTATCCAAGTCATCCAGGCCCCGGCGTCCTTCTACCCGCCCCTTAAAAACCTCAACTCTAACTATGGAGATTCAGAGACCAGAGTCCGATGGCGTTCGAAACAGTGTGCAGATTTTGCTTTCATGTTCTTTTATGCCGAAAATCTTTCTGAATACTACCTTCAAATCGAGGATGATGTCTTTACTTCAGGAGGGTACCTAACAGCTATTCGCCTGTATATTCATGAAAAGAACAACGTCAAATGGGCATCTCTGGAATTCTCTACAATGGGCTTCATTGGAAAGCTCTTTCACACCTACGATTTGGATAGGCTTGCGCAGTTCACCATGATTTTCTACCAAGATCAACCCGTCGATTGGCTCTTTAGGTATTTCAAAGATTTAAATGCCCAGCACAAAAATTACGTGAGGGCGCCCTCGCTCTTCCAGCATAGGGGCTTCCAGTCGTCGCTGAAGGGAAAGAACACGACCAATTGGGTGGATAAAACCTTTGATCCTGACCAGCCTCGGTACCTAGATGCAGATAATCCATCAGGTAAGGTGTACAGCAACATGACGGCATACGACAAGTACCTTCCTCAGCTAAGCTACAACAAATCATCCGACTTCTTTTGGGCGAAAAAACCCCGAAAAGACGATGTCGTGGTTCTTATATTTGATAAGCCAACTGTAATATCCCGTCTTGCTATCGTGACAGGGTCACCAGAGCACCCTGCAGACACATTGAAAGAAGCTGCGGTTGAGTTGAGTTCGCGGCTGCTTCCTACTGGAAGCGCAAATGTATTGCCTGAATGCAGCAATTATAAAGAAGTCGGACGATTCTTGAATGGTTGTATTGATGTAGATGTGCATGAAACATTTCCCACTGAGGTGGCATGTCTTCGAATAGTCGTGTATCAGTCCCAGGAACAATGGGCAATCATTAAAGAGATTGCTGTGTGGATATCTCACTAGCTTACCCATTCTAGTCCGTGCTGATGCATAATATATGTGGTAATAAAGGGAACACATTATTGTATCTTGAAAATATTCTCCTCTTACATTGGGAAGTACAAGCAACAATCAGTAAGGGTTGTATTAAGTAAACTACTTCTAATTTCTGTTCCATATATTAATATTTCTCGCAAAAACCTCTTTAATGAATAATAATTTCTGTTCCATATATTAGTATTTTCTCTCAAAAACCTCTTTAATGAAAGTTTTATATGTGGAATTTTACCAGAAGATTGGAAACTGGCTAGAACTACGCCCGTTTACAAGGATAACAGGGTAAAAAAAAACAACAACGATATCTCAAATTATAGGCCCATTTCAGTAGTATGCCATATTGCTAAACTGATTGAAAAAGAAGTTCAGTCTCAGCTTTTGTCTTACTTACAGACCAATAATCTTATTAATGTTGACCAATATGCTTTCTTGCCAAATCATTCATCTAATACATGTCTGCAGAGAGTTGTCGATGATTGGTATGAATCTTTCAATAAAAAGGAAAATGTTGGTGCATGTTTTCTTGATATTTCTAAATGTTTCGATTGTATCGACCATGAGCTTTTGTTTAAATCAAATAAGTATGGTGTTCTGAATACTGAACTTCAATGGTTTTCTACATTTTTTTATCTGAAAGAAAACAATCAGTTTACTGTAATGGTAAAACATCTGAAACAAAGGACATAACAATAGGGTTAGGGTCATGGAAGTATTTTAGGCCCCTCCCTCTTTCTTATTTTTATAAATGACATCACTGAATGTTTACGGTCATGTTCATGTAATATATACGCTGATGATGTTGTTATATATGTTTCTCATAAAGATATTAATGTTATTACATCAAAGCTCCAAGCTGATTTGAATGCTATGAATGATTAGTACTATGATAATAGATTACGAATTAACACTAACAAGAGTAAGGTTATGCTTTTAAGTAGTAACACACGAGGTCGTAATGAACTTAGTCTAAAGGTCCATATCACTAATGAAGTAGTTAGATATCTAGGAATCGAAATTGACGATAGATTATTATGGGATATTCATATCAAATCTCTTAGTAAATCGTTAACTTATAAGATTTTTACTTTAAGAAAGCTCAGTAAGTTCTACTATCTTGAATGAAATATACAAATGTACTATACAACTGATTACTCTTGCTCCGTATGGGGAATTGTTCTTTACAAAACAGAAACATTCTTTTAAGATTGCAGAAAAGAGGTGCACGAATTGTTGTCGGTAATTTTGACTATAATGTAGATAGCTTAAATATAATTAAATCATTGAAATGGCAATAACTTATGTACAACTGTATTCATGGAAATACCCCAGTACGAATGTGTTACGGGGTTCCAGGAGTTATTCTAAAAAGAGACGAAATGAGAGTGAAGTCAGTAGACTGTTGTATGAAGCATCAGCAAAAACAATGTGATCTTTATTACAAATAGTATACATGTAGTTCAACATTGAACTAATATGTGAATTTACAATGTAATAAACAGAGTTAACAATGTATGACAGTTTCAAACAGGCATCTTTGGGTTTAGTATACAATAAACTTTGGCTTTGGCATCTGACTTCAAATCCTTATAAAATCTTATCTTCAACTGTTAATATCAACGTAGGAATAGATCTATAAATCTTGTTCCTGATAATATCAAGTTCAATATCACTGTATTTGGTAATATATATATATATGAAAGTCCAAATATACTGAAATCTAGTTTGGCTTATTAACAATAATTATAATCATCTGAATAATAACTAATATTAATCTATTATGTGACAACTGGAATCATTGTAGGGATAATAACAAGTTTGCTCTGTTTGTATTATTATCCTATTTCTGATCAACACTAAATCCATTATTAAAAGAAATGACTTATCTTTACTCAGTCAACTCTTTATACAAAAACAGTCATCATTGGTTCAGAATTACAAATATAACATATGTATCGAAATCTCAACTAGAAGTAAATTGTGAGCTGTAGAGAACTAATTTCTCAAAACATATCCTAACTACTTCACTGAAATCTACACATCACCTCTATAGTCTCATATTCTATAATTATGTTCTATTCTAATACTTAATGGAAGAATACATTATGCCTTCTCTATATACACTACTCTACCATCCCAGAGGATGTTTTCCGAGATCTGAGCTGCTGCTCCTATTTTGCATAGATAACGGCACACTTGAGCAAACAAGGGGCAAGGGTAAATCCTTTGTTCCAAACCATGGCACTTCCTCCCTACACACTCAGTGAGAGTACAGAGCCTTCACTGTTATGTAACAACCCTACTGGGAGCACAAGTCTAGTCTACACACACATGTTTACACACAGGCACTCCCTGTATCCCTAACACACACTGCTCTATGCTCCTAGTGTGTTCACTAGCAAGTATTATAAGAAAGTTTGTGAACTTTTCCCAATTCTATTGTTCACTTCCAAAGACTATATAATAACTGAGATGTCTGTTAAAGAAATAAAAGACTATTATAAATATATTTCTGTATCAGTATAAGAGGTACGGTGTATTATATAAAAGTTATAACTCCAAATTCTAAAGTTCACATACAATATCAGGCAAAACCCTTTGTCTTAGGGCTTGAACCACATGAACAAAGAAATCACAACATCATTAGAAACAACTTGATAATATATCCTCAAACAGACATTCACACAATATCAATCATTATAATTAGTATCTCAATACAAGTAAAGTAACTTTTTACTTTGTTACAACATGAATATATATGATAAGAAGAATGATTTCTTACCTAAAAAGAGACGAAATGAGAGTGAAGTCAGTAGACTGTTGTATGAAGCATCAGCAAAAACAATGTGATGCTAGCCCAGCAGCTACCACTTGCTTATCTCTCATTTGGAGGAGTTGGGTTGTTCAAGTAAACAAAAAAAAATGGAGGGGGGGGGGTACATTTTCAAGGGCATTTTCAAGGGCTCAACACCTTCCCCTCCTTAAAAAAATGTCACCCGACATTTAACAGAAAAAAATAACAAAACTAATCCAATGTCATAAAACATTTAAGTAATATCTGTGCTAGACACTTTAAATAAGGTATTATCGGTACTGCATACCAGACTGTCGAATATGATCATGTCCTAGTATAAACGACAGGTGGAGAAAACAATTTTACATAAAAGTTTGCGCATAACTTTATAAAATGTCACATCTCCTAATCCAATGGATTACCAAATTTTTTTTTATACCTTTCCTACCATAGTAGCATTTCACAGATTAATTACTCACTAACAAGAGTCTACATTGCCAAGTTCCTCCTAGAATTTACACTTTCCATAACAAATTATTTGTTTCAAAATGCTCTTCACCATACATGTATGAAGGTACAATACTTAAATTTATCTCTTCTATGTAAATTCTACAAATCTCACCCGCGAAGTGAGCATATATCACTAACTTGACACTTCACATTAGACACTCTTTTAATTGCAATGTCGTCCTACGACATTGACCTGTTTCCGTTCGCGTTCTGCACATTCCTATTCTTCTTGATCTTCTTACCTCAAACTCCTATTTATTTTGCACGTAGTGCTTGTTCCTCCTAATTTGGTCCCTTCCTCTCGTCCATTTCATTTCAAATTTCATAGCCATCTTCCTTGCCATGTCTTGTAGTGCACCTGACTCTTCATTTTCCGAAATCACTCATGCATGAACATCCAGGCGCCATTTTGTCCATTTTCGGGCCATTTTCATGTCTTTCTTTCTTCTTGCCTATCTCCACTATCCTACATGGTACAGACTTCTTACAAAGTGCTCTAGTTAGAGTAAGACTTGCTCTTCAACTTTCTTTTTTAACCTAACCTTAAAAATTTCATCTTCATACTCTAAATTCAAATCCGAAATCGGCGACATTAAAAAACACTAAAATTATTGAAATATTCATTCCCCAATTTGAAATATTGCCATAACTTCCTCATATTAATTCATTTTTGTCTCAAATTTAAACTGTGGCTTTATCTTGTCATTGCACACATTCCTGCTAAATTTCATGCTTCAATGATTCCTCATAATATAATTAGCGCCCTCTAAAGTTTCAAAAATGGCTATTTTCTTGTGGCCGTATCTCCGTCATGCTTGGATAAACCCGTACCCTTTTTTGGATTTAGATACTTCAAGATATACCCTTTTCAGGCAAATAAAAAAAAATAGACCTTATCAGTGACCGACTTTGCGAAAATTGCTCGTAAAAATCACGATATTTACGAAAATGCCGAAACCACTTCAACTTGCTCTAATTTTGCGAACCTTTAACCTACGTCTTTGAAATTTGGTGGGTATGTGTATTTATGTATTTGACAACTGTCAGCCAAATTTTATAAAAACTGATGACGTCATCGCAAAGTTATTGCCGAAAAACCTCAATTTACCCTGCATGACATATTATTGAATAATATGGTTATTTTAAATGGCGCCCTAACGGCAGTTGGCTCAAAATGACCGCAATGAAATTCCCTTCTCGGGGATTCCAAACACGGTATATAGTCTCGCAGAAAATTTTCAGTAAATCGCGATTTAAGTCAGGTCAAAATACGGATCCTGCAGAGTTTCCGCCCATGCATTACACGTATTGTCTATGGGGCAAATCGGGATCCCAACTTTGGCCCCCTGAACGATCTTTATTTTTCTTGAAATTTTGCAGGCACATTCTTTGAGGCAAAGTGAAGAGAATCTCGAAGCCGGATTTTTTAAGATCGGTCAAGCGTCACATTTTAGATGCCATTTTGTGCATTACACGTATTGTCTATGGGGAAAATCGGGATCCCGCTTTTGGCCCCCTGAACGATCTTTATTTTTCTTGAAAATTTGCAGGTACATTTTGGGGGGCAAAATAAAGAGAATCTCGAAGCCAGATTTTTAAAACCGGTCAAGCGTGACATTTTAGACGCCATTTTGTTCTATAAATCTATCATGCATCACACGCTTCGACAGGATTGTCATAAAAATATGAAAGTGATCCCAAAATGACGGTCATGAAATGCTCTTTCGTATGATACCAAATACGGCACATAAAGAACAAGAAAGAGCCAATTCATTAGCAAATAAAGCCATTTCAGTACATGCCATTTAACGACATTTTCTTCAATACAATTCTACGCAAAGCCGATGTGGCCTGGTATACTATGCGTCACATATAAGTGTGGAAGCCACGTGGACAGAGGCTATGGACAGGCATTTTATCCTTCTACTTTTTCCTATGTTATTCTTTGTCATCTTGTCTTTCTATGTTTTACCCTACTGTCATTGTTCTATGATCTTTGATTTCTTCCTTTCCTTATGTTAAATACCGCACAACCCCAAAGTGATGCGCGTAGTTTACTATGCTTCATTGTGTTGAGGCCATGTAGACTGGAGCCTGTAGAAAGCCATGTGGGTCAGGGCATGTGCCACCATCATCATTATTATTATATCATCATCATCATCATCATCATCATCATTATCATCATCACCATTATCGTCATTATTATTTCATCACCATTATCATCATCATTATCATTATCATCATTATATTATAATAATCATCACCATCGTCATCATTTTTATATC
Organism: Heliocidaris tuberculata; assembly: GCA_025618425.1. NCBI lineage: Eukaryota > Metazoa > Echinodermata > Echinoidea > Camarodonta > Echinometridae > Heliocidaris > Heliocidaris tuberculata. The sequence continues at coordinate 1,908,722 of CM046843.1, forward strand.
ATCATCATCATCATCATCATCAACATCATCATCATCATAATCACCAGCATTATCATCATCACCATCATCATAATCATCATTATAACCATCATCATTATCATCATCAACACCACCATTACCATCATCACCATCATCATCAGCATTGTCATCACCATTATCATCATCATTCTTTGTTTTTTTGTTCTTTTTCCTTGTTTTCATTTTTCTATCATCTCCTAATTTAACAGTATGCATTATTTTCTCCCATCTTATCTGATATCATGTTTCAACATGCATAACTTTATATTTCACATGTCAACTTTTCAAAAAAAATAAAATATACGGACGACATTGCATGCACATCGTTCCGATACGATTGCAGTTCTAGTTCTATTTAGTTTACTAAGCTACTGTGAACGGAATGGGTCTGTGGGATTGGGGGAGGATATAACCAAGGGTAGGGAAACCTAGGAGGACCTCCAGGCCAGGGTTGGGACATGGTCATGTTTTGAGGGAAAAACATTGGGTGAGAAGTTTGGACTTGATTAACTTGTGGATTGGTAAATGGTTGCCATTCTGGGGAGCCTAAACTGTTATAGGTCAGGGTTTGAGGTGGGCGTCGATCTCTACGGGGTCGCTCTTGATTTTCTTGTTCTAGCCTTTGTGATCCGACGGAGGATGAAGGCGAGGCTTCCTGTGCTACAGGATCAGAAGTCTCAGCTTCAGTGATGTCATCTTCAGGCCTATTTTCTTCCACCTGCTGATCAAGAGGCAGATTCTCAATGTTTTCCATCAGTCTCTCCCCATCATTTTCAGGATGTCGTGTGAATGGTTCAGTTTCAAGTATGTTTACCTGGTCAGGGTTTAGCTGTTCAGAGTGTGCCTCCTGAACTGGCCGTCTTTGTGTCATTCCTGAAGCAGGTTCATTGAAACCAAAGCGTGCAGGCCAAACTTCATCATCTGAATCGGTCTCGCTATCACTGTATGACACCATTCGAGGAACAGTTGCCGGCTTCGGTTTAACCCTCAGTCTCATTCCAACCTTCTAAGGGGCTTGTGTCTGGTTGGTGTCTTGTGCTTCTAGGTGGGGCTCAGCTTCTCCTAGCTTCTCACTGGGTAGGAAGTCACATGGCAAGAGAAGATTCCTGTGAAGTACTCGCGTTCTACCTCTACCATCTTCAGGCTTCACCTCATATACAGGAGAGTTTGGACCCATCGCCTTTTCGACAACATGAACTTGTTTCTCCCAATAGGACTTCAACTTGGCTGGTCCTCCAGGGGAAGCAGAGTTCTTCACCAGTACTCTATCACCAGGTTGCAGAATGGCACAGTTAGCTCTTCTGTCATAGTTTCGTTTTCCTCGCCCTCCAGTCTGTCTTGCATGGTTTGCTGCCAGCTCGTAAGCTGCTTTCATGTTCTTTTGCCAGCTTGCAACAAAGTCAGAATGCTTCTTGTGTCCTGATGAAGTATCAGCAAGGCCAAAAGCTAGGTCAACTGGCAAACGAGGTGATCGCCCAAACAACAGGAAGGAGGGTGAAAATCCTGTGGCCTCACTTTTTGTGCAATTGTATGCATGCACTAGTTTGTTGAGGGATTCTTTCCAGTTAGACTTGCTTTGTTCGGGAAGAGTACGAAGCATGGCGAGGAGAGTTCTGTTGAACCTCTCTACCTGCCCGTTCCCCTGTGGGTGGTAGGGTGTCGTTCGGGACTTCTTGATTCCTGAAAGTTTGTGGAGCTCATCCATCAGTTTGTTTTGGAATTCACCTCCCTGGTCATGGTGAATTCTCTCTGGGAAGCCAAACCGAAGGATGAAGTCATTGTACATCTTTAATGCCACTGTCTTGGCAGCCTTGTTCTTGGTAGCATAGGCCTGTGCAAAACGGGTGTAGTGGTCAGTCACGACCAAGATGTACTCAAACCCACCCTTACTACGCTCCAGGTGGAGGAAATCGATGTTTATGAGTTGGAAGGGATGAGTGGTGACAATTGGTTGCAAGGGAGCCTTCTGTTGTCGTTGAGGTGGTTTTTGCTTAAGGCAGGAACATTCCTTTGTAGTGAAGTGTTCTATGTCTGGCTGCATTCCCGGCCAATATAATCTATCTCGAGCTAAAGTGAGGACTCTGTCGGCTCCAAGGTGTCCCATTTCACAATGCAGCTGTTGGTAAACCAGAGGTTTTAACCTGGGAGGTAACACTAGCTGATACCTCGTCGCTGTTTTTCGATGAAGGATGCCTTCCTGGTCGACTACCAAATTCTTCCACTCATGGAGCATGCGTTGTCTGTACTTAGACCCAGGTGAACTCTTCGGTCTGGTTCCTTTAAGCTTGTGTTGGATGATTTCTCTGATCACCGAGTCCTCCTCTTGAGCACTACGGATTTCACCCTTTTGGAGGGCGTCTTCTGTAGCAGATTTGGACTCCTCCATATCCTCCAGCACACTGGTAGCCATGCTCACAGATGAAACAAGGGCATAGTCTTCCCTCTGAGACTCTTTCAGACCATCCAAAAGGGCATGGAAAGCTTCACTTGGAAATTCTGTTGTGCACCGTGAGATATACTTGTCTATATCGGCTGGCATTCGAGATAGGGCATCTGCAGCTTTATTCACCCGACCTGGTAGATATCTGAGAGTGAAACGAAAATCCGCTAATTCGCCAACCCAACGTTGTCCTGTAGCATTCAGGCGGGCAGATGTCATGACATATGTCAGCGGATTATTGTCTGTATAGACGACGAAGGATGGGGCATAGAACAAATAATCCCTAAAGTGCTCAGTCACAGCCCACTTAAGGGCCAAGAACTCCAGTTCCCAGAGTGGAGGTGATAGTTCTTCTCTGCTGCACTTAGTGTTCTGGAACCATACCCGATCACCCTGGTCACTCCATCCTGCTTTTGGTACAACACGGCACCCAAACCATCTCTAGAAGCATCTGTATAGAGTTGGAATGGATGCTTAAAATCTGGGTAGGCCATCACGGGGGGAGTGATCATCGTGTCTATGAGAGCTTTCAGGATTGCTTGATGTTGGTCAGTCCAATCGATCGGAGTGCGGGCTGGAACTACATTCTTCTTCTTAGTCTTCTGTTGTTTCCAGTTCTTCTGTTTCGTCAGTTCCTCCTTTCCTACCCCAGAACTGGTAAGTAAGGAGTACAGGGGTTTTGCAGTCTGAGAGAACTGTGGAATGAACTTCCTGTGGTATCCCACCAAGCCGAGGACTTGTCTCAGTTCCCCAACAGTCTTGGGAGAGCGGTTTTTCAGGGCCTGGAGGGCGAGGACATCCTTCTCATCTGCCCTGTATCCTGACGAAGAGACTACTTTGCCCAGGTACTTCACTTCGCTCTTGAACAGGTGGCATTTATTTGGCCGAAGTTTCATTCCAAATGCCTGCATTCGCTGAAGAACCTTTCTCAGTCTCTCAACATGTTCACTGAAGGTAGGACTAAACACCAGGACATCGTCAAGATAGGTGGTGCAGATGTCGAAGTTGAATTCCCCCAGACACTCTTCCATGCTCCGTTGGAATGCGGCAGGGGCGTTGCACAACCCAAATGGAATTCGCACCCACTCATAAAGTCCCCAGGGTGTTACAAAGGCTGTGAGTGGTTGCGATTCCTCATCCATGAATCCCTGGTGATAGGCCTTACCTTGGTCTAGAGTCGAAAACCAAGAGTTCCCTCCCAGGGCATCTAGAACATCTTGAATCTTCGGGATAGGATGTCTATCCGGGATCGTCTTGGCATTTATTCCTCGATAATCTACACAGAGGCGAAGGCTGCCATCGGGTTTTCTGACACACACTATGGGTGAGGAGTAACTGGACTTAGACTTCTTCACCCAGCCTCTGTGTATCAAATCAAGGAGATAATCCTTAACTTCCTTGTGTAAGGGCTTGGGAATGGATCTATATGACCGTTGAACCGGCTCCTGGTCCTTCAAGTTGATGTGCATTTGCAGGCTCTTGATGCAGCCCATGTCCTCTTCATTCTTGGCAAAGGCTCCAGACTCCTCCTGTAACATGCTACTCACCATGTCCTGCTGTTCTAGAGTGAGATGAGAAATGTCAACGGGTGGGGTCCATGGTGTATCAGCAGCTACTGAAGTCTGCGAGACATGGTCTTTGTATTGCGTGGTATCATCCTGCAGCTTTACCGGGCCTAGACTGGAAGCTAATTCGAGGGTTCCCAAAGTTGTACGCCCGTCAAGCTTCAGGTCGAAATCTGTTGAATTGGAAACTACGATCATTAGCTTGCAGGATGATGTGCTGGGAATGTTGACCACTTCCTCATGGACGACGAGTCCTTCTGGCCAACTCGGTTGAGCAGTTGGTAGGAGAGTAGCTGTTGTCTCTGCCGTGGCACCAGTATGGGCTCTACAGGGGATAACTACTGCTTGTTTGGAAGGGACGATGACAGGCTTCTTTCCTACCTTGACTTCACAGAAGTCTGAGGGATCTACTGTATGGAGGAAAGAAATCAAGGATGAGACTTTAGTTAAGGGCAGGGAGGGGAGAATATGCTGAAATAATGTTGTGTAGGGATCGGTTGAATTACAGTTTACTTTCTTGAGTACAGAGAGAGTACATAATGTGATAAACTGGTGACACAAATCAGTTGAAGTTAGAAGCTATAGAGTATAGTATTTATTCAGATGAAGTACATGAAGATACAGATGAACAATGAAGCACAGAGCAAGTCTGATGGTGACTATACTCTCATGATGTCTGGAATCTACTCTCTAACTGGAGTCCCGAAGTGAACCCTTTTTATAATGGGTAAACCCCCTACTGGGAGTTGGTCAATCTTGAGTCCTTGACCAAATGACCATAAGTACGTCATAACTTTTACTCAGTATTTGGGGAGTGGGGCTGTTATCTGGAAGGAGTGATGTTGAGAATAAGAAGACCATAAAGTGACCATTGCGTCATAGCTTTAGTTGGAAGTTGTATGAGTAATACTTTCTGAAGAAAGTGTGAAGTTTGTAAACATTTAAACTTCCTGTTCACTTCCTGTCTAGGTATTGATAAATTATTGATAAATGTAAAATTGGTCTTATTATCACATAACATCCCCTTTTGTTAGAAAATGTGGCTCTCCCACATTTGTTGAAACAAATTTTGATTCTATTCATTTAAATGGATATATGCTATCAAGAGGTTATCATCCAATTACAAAAATACAAATGCTAACTTTTTCTATTCTACAGCTATAACAATTCTATCCTATCAAACTCATTTACAAAACTATATATCAACATATCAGAGTTATCTTAAACATAATTACATCGCATGGTGAAAACTTATAACAAATTATACTCCCAACAAATTCAATCAATTGAAAACTAAAGAAAAGACCTTATCCTAATTTTACCTTAAAGAGCTAGAGCTAGTAGGGAGATGCAGATGATTTTTTGTTTTGTTTTGAATTCATATTAAAGTCAATGTACTTTCAAAGTCATTGTTTGTTAATCCAATAATCTGATTACTGAAAAGTTAGATTTGTCTTAGTTTGTGTAGTTACAATACAATATGATCAAAAGAGTAGCCTTATTCCACAATAACATTACATAAATCAATCATTTCGAGCTGCGAGTGTCCTCATCATAGGGAGATGTGCATCTATTTTGCACTTCCATTTCTGAAGCATATAAAACATAGGATTACGCACTAACCAAATCATCCTATATGAGTTTCACTCCAATTTTGCTCGGATAATGTCCCTTTGACGGTCATTTCAAGTATATTCAAACTTGATTTGTATTCATACTATTCACAAAGATTTAAATACTCAGACATTGAAGCGCACAATGCCAAAATTAGTATTTCTTTACACATTAGTGTACATCCAGTATCATTCTCACTGGAAAATTACTTTGCTTTACATGTTAACCGTATATAATTATGACATTATAATAGTTTTGACTGAATCACACAAATTATTGCTGTATAGCATCTTCTTTGATTATACCATATTTGTAGTTTTTGTTCAGCAGTGTCAGTTTATAAAAAATAACATACATCACAACGTCATGATCCACATCAAGCCTTTGCGTGTTCACATCATTTACATTGATGCTTGTTACTTTTCTCATAAGAATTTCACGCTTATTTTCTTGATCAATAAAGTTTCATGCTTCTCTCAACTTTTGGTTACATGTCCGATGTTCATTGATATTGAAATACCATTTTGAGAATATTTTTTTTTTCATATACATGTAGTTAAACTTTCATTTCTAATTGCAGTTAAGAAATTAATCACTGTCTCCTTGGAAAATTAAACAAAGAAAAGTTCACTGTCACGCATAATGTATTGCCTTTTAATTCACTAGCAATGTATCATAAGCCAAATTTACTTTCACTGTTTAAAGAGTATGCTTATAAAATGGTGACATTCACTTTTCTGATTTCATTTTACCAAGTCAAGTGATGATCAAGTTAAGTTTATCAAGACATTCTAATTGATATAGACACATAATTCATTATTCTTTTGTACGTTTTCACTGGGTAGTAAAAGCAAAAGTTAAGCAAGTTTCAGGTACAATACTGAGAACAATCCAAAAGCAGATTTTTCAAATATGCACATACTCTAAAAATATGAAATTTGTTTGACTTACCACAGCCATCCAATCAGTATTATACAAAAATGTATTAAAAATATCAAAGGCACAGAAAATTAAAGAAAGCTATTTACAGTCTGAAAGATGTCCATGCTGTACAGTCTTTCATCAGGTTAAGTGTCAGTTTTTCAGCTCAAACAGTCTGTCATGATTATCCCTCTGTTCGATCTTGGGATAGATTTGGATGTGATTTTATGGGTTGGTCCTTGTAGAGCCCTCTTCCCACTCAAATTTGGTTGTGGATCTCTGCATACTTTACTCGCTGCATTTTTGTCGTTCTCATCGTCATCATCCTTGTAGTCATCGGTGTTGTCATCAGGGTAGTCATTAATGTAGTCATCGTCGAAGAGTTTCCGTCAGGCAGGGGCATGTCGGCTAGGTTCAAACCGTATAGATTGGTGCATGGATCAGCAAGAGAAATTAGTCGGAAGTTGGCATATTGGTGCAGCAGAGGAATGCCAGTACGTGTCTTTAAAGTATGCCAAGAGCAATCCGCCATCTTTTCTCGAATGATTGCTTCCCCATGGTTAAGGTTAACTTGTTTTATCTCTATACCTCGTAGAAAAACGGGTTCTCCACCATGTTGTGTAGGGATCGGTTGAATTACAGTTTACTTTCTTGAGTACAGAGAGAGTACATAATGTGATAAACTGGTGACACAAATCAGTTGAAGTTAGAAGCTATAGAGTATAGTATTTATTCAGATGAAGTACATGAAGATACAGATGAACAATGAAGCATAGAGCAAGTCTGATGGTGACTGTACTCTCATGATGTCTGGAATCTACTCTCTAACTGGAGTCCCGAAGTGAACCCTTTTTATAATGGGTAAACCCCCTACTGGGAGTTGGTCAACCTTGAGTCCTTGACCAAATGACCATAAGTACGTCATAACTTTTACTCAGTATTTGGGGAGTGGGGCTGTTATCTGGAAGGAGTGATGTTGAGAATAAGAAGACCATAAAGTGACCATTGCGTCATAGCTTTAGTTGGAAGTTGTATGAGTAATACTTTCTGAAGAAAATGTGAAGTTTGTAAACATTTAAACTTCCCGTTCACTTCCTGTCTAGGTATTGATAAATTATTGATAAATGTAAAATTGGTCTTATTATCACATAACAATAATTCTACTTCCTGGTCATGGGTTAGGGTACCTTGTTTGAGGGCAACTTCAATTACATTGTAGCCTATCATTGGTTCTGGGAGCTTTGATGAGGTGACAAGACTGGGACCCTTACTTGCGTTGACCCCTGATTTACATCTGAGGCTGAGAGTTCTATATCAACTTCCACCCAGCCATCAAATGAAATCAAGGAGCCATTCGCAGCAGAAAGGGTGAGATTGGTGGGAAGAAGGTCAGAGATGTTGTTAATTGGCACATGGGATAGGTGGGCTTCCCACCAATCCCTAGAAATCATGGACACTTGAGAACCTGTGTCCCATAGTGCATTTGTATCCTTTCCATGAACCTTACATTGTACTAAACACCTCTTACCTACGAGTCTCACAAACCTACTGTACTGTCGTGGGGTTAGATGAGCTATTTGAGACGAAGTATGTAGGTCACAGGTTACCGTCAATCTCTCCAACGGTCACCTGTCTTCCGTTTCCCGGACGTCGAAGCAGGCAGCCTCTAGCAAGGTGATTGTCCCCGCCGCACTTGTAGTAGTGAGTGCAGTGGTCCCCTCCTCCAGCTTCTCTGCAGGCCTGACATCCTCGTTCCCTCTTTGGGCGCTGTGTCGTCAACTGTCGTCCCTCGTCGGTTGATGTCCTGGGTTTGGTGATGGCATCCTGCAGCGAAGCCACGGTTGCCTGCAGGCTTGCTAACCCCTGGGCCAGAACAGATACTTCCGAGGGCCGGACCTCTTCACCTTGAACTGCTGACGCGGTAGCATGTTTACCCTGCTTTTCCTTCCGCTTTGAGGCCATCACCATGGCAACGTTAATGCCCTCAAGAATGTCTTCATCAGATACCTCAGGGTTTTCCAATACCTTCCGAACTTCGTGCCGTGTGCCCTCTTCCAACCCAGTGTTGAGAGTCTGGAGGAAAGTTCGATTCATAGTGTCTGCCTCATATCTAAGAGCCGCATTTTCCTCTTTTGATCCAAACACCACCTTCTGTCTCATGTACATGACCCTCATCGCGAAGTCCTGAGGGCTTTCCCGCTTGCCTTGGGTTGCGGAGGTCAGTTCCTGGTAGGCACTGACCACGTCCTGCTCCTGATAGTGGCACCTCAGGATTCTACGCAACTTTGAAAGGTTAAGATCCACCTTACTTTCGAGGTAGCTCTTTAGGGGCATCCCATAGCTCACACACCTAAGGACAGCACTCACCACCTCCTGGTCGCTATAGTTCTTAGTGATGCCCTCTTCGATCTGGCGGGTTAGACTCTTATAACTGAGCTTGTCTCCTTGCCCAGGGTTGCCCACCTTACCGAAGATTTTAAATTCCTTCCTCCCCAAGGCCTGTACTAACTTTATGGCGTCAATGGCTGGCTGTCCCTCAGCATCAGTGGTGTTGGTGGCTGCTGAAGACTCTTTGGGATAATGGTTCCCAGAGAGCTTTGGTGTTGGGGGCAGCAGACGTGGCTCTGACTGACCATTTCCGGGCTCCTTTCCGGCTGGTGAAAGTAAACTGGTTTCCATTTTGCTTGCTCTATTTCGTGCACTTTTGATGAGACGTCTGGTTCACAGTTCCTGGCCACGACCCCCAACTTCTCTGCTCGACTGTCAGCTGTCCAATGCTCCAGTTTAAGTCACCAGCTGTAAGGGCTCCTTCATTTACGTCTTGCCATTGAGTCCTGGCAGGGTCGCCAGATTTTGTTACGGGGTTCCAGGAGTTATTCTAAAAAGAGACGAAATGAGAGTGAAGTCAGTAGACTGTTGTATGAAGCATCAGCAAAAACAATGTGATCTTTATTACAAATAGTATACATGTAGTTCAACATTGAACTAATATGTGAATTTACAATGTAATAAACAGAGTTAACAATGTATGACAGTTTCAAACAGGCATCTTTGGGTTTAGTATACAATAAACTTTGGCTTTGGCATCTGACTTCAAATCCTTATAAAATCTTATCTTCAACTGTTAATATCAACTTAGGAATAGATCTATAAACTTTGTTCCTGATAATATCAAGTTCAATATCACTGTATTTGGTAATATATATAAATGAAAGTCCAAATATACTGAATCTAGTTTGGCTTATTAACAATAATTATAATCATCTGAATAATAACTAATATTAATCTATTATGTGACAACTGGAATCATTGTAGGGATAATAACAAGTTTGCTCTGTTTGTATTATTATCCTATTTCTGATCAACACTAAATCCATTATTAAAAGAAATGACTTATCTTTACTCAGTCAACTCTTTATACAAAAACAATCATCATTGGTTCAGAATTACAAATATAACATATGTATCGAAATCTCAACTAGAAGTAAATTGTGAGCTGTAGAGAACTAATTTCTCAAAACATATCCTAACTACTTCACTGAAATCTACACATCACCTCTATAGTCTCATATTCTATAATTATGTTCTATTCTAATACTTAATGGAAGAATACATTATGCCTTCTCTATATACACTACTCTACCATCCCAGAGGATGTTTTCCGAGATCTGAGCTGCTGCTCCTATTTTGCATAGATAACGGCACACTTGAGCAAACAAGGGGCAAGGGTAAATCCTTTGTTCCAAACCATGGCACTTCCTCCCCAAGGGCGGATCTAGGTTTTAAAAAAAGGGGGGGGGTCCAAAGGGTGAGAAGTTATCATTCTGGCAAACGTAAGCGCCTCTATAGGCATATATATATATATATATATATATATATATATATATATATATTGCCTGTTTGACTATTTTAATGTTGAAATATAGTTGGGTGCGCGGAGCGCGCCACAAAAATTTGATAATACGAGCCTGAAAATGTCTTAGTTTGTACTGAAATTACATTTAATCTATTAATATTACATGGAATTATTGTTTATTTGAGATGGAAAATACATATATAATGATTGTAAATTACCATCTTTTATCAAAAAGTGCGGGTATATTAATTTTGTACAGGCCACCCCCCTCCCCCCGTACATCAGAACTGGGAGGGGGGTTAATGCATACCCCCATCCCCTCCGGGATTTGCGCCATTGGACTGTATTAATATATATATATATGTATATGTATATATGTATATATATTTTTTTTTTTTAAAGTTTTCCCAGATTTTCCAGTCTGCATTGCTGTGCAGGACCTCAGATGGCATGTGGCATCAACACAAACAGTCCAGTGAGACAAATAAGAATAAAATCTGGAGATTTATTACTTGAGATTGGTTCTTCAATGTTGAAGTACTATGTTGATAACCTAGGAATTGGGTGTGCGCATGCTGTACAAACACACTTAGTAAATTTTAGTGATACATGTACACATTTTACAGCAATGAAGAATTATTCACTAAATATCATCTATATTATCTCCTCCCATCCCTGAGATAACAATTCGCAAGTGTTTACATCATCACGAGTTATAAATCACAAATCACAAAAGAACACAAAAAAGGGAAAGTTCCTTAGATTCAGGAGTTCACAATCAAGGCCGATCAACAACAGTACCAATACCAGTTTTGCTGAAAATTCACAGGATTTAACAATCAACCACAGCATCTACTCATTAGGCAAAATAAATAAGTTTTGTATCACAAAACTAGTCATGGTGCAATGTATTAGATTCAAGCGTTCCCAATCAACAACAAGAAAAAATATATCAAAAGTCCTCGGAGAAAACAAACCTCCTCCCCCCCCCCCCCCCCCGAGCACCTGTCATTACCTTTGAATTTCGTGACTTTGACCTTTTTGTTGACTCTGACAGACCTTTGACCTTTTGTGTGACTTTAAGTCTTGACCTTCACAACTTTAACCTTTATATGGACACATGAAGTTCACTTCTTGCGATGTACAACCATAGGGTAGGTGTAGGGAATACCAGACCCTTAAGCACTGTCACTGCAGCGGTCTGCAGTGAGAATATTATAGTCATAATTCATATAGTTTTGTAAATCATAGATTTTTATGATATTTTTAGTTATGGGAGTCTTGTTCACATTTGGCATATCTCTAATCCCTTTGTACATGAAATCCCATAGGAGGTGCTCTGTGTTAAAGTATATGGGGAGAAATACTAAGTTGTAATGCACATAGTAGGCACACCTTTATTGTTTTAAATTGTATACCTTGGCCAAGTTCATTGTCTACTAGGTGTTAAACCCTGGCTAGTACCAGCACCTTTTTAGTCCGAAAACAATAGTCTTTAGGTCTGCTCAGTGAGTCATCTGAGTCTGCTATATGCTCTTCTTAATATATAGAGAGAAAAAGCTAAAAGCTATCAGTTCAAGTTAGAGTAACCAGAGAGAGAGAGAACTCCAGTTGATCGTCATATAAAAGTAGTTTCTTGCAGTTCGCACAAGAGTGCAAAGGTGTAATCTGTTCAAAGCCTCCAATTGGTGAGTTTTTCCTTAATTCATACTTTTCTTAACTTATACTTTTCTGTTGATATTTTAGAACTGAATACAATAAATAACGTATTCATGTCATATAATTGAGAGTTTACAGTAATAGTGATACATATGTACATTGTTCATTAAAAGATGAACTGAGAACGTATACCTTATTGTAACATTCTGTCATATGCAATTAGGACTCTACTGTTCAGGTATTATTTTATACAAAGTTTTCACTAGCAATTTTTGGTTGATATAGTAATACTTTATATGTTTACATTACCTGTATGTATCGTTTTGGCAGAATTTGCTCGTAGTTGTTTAATGTAATATCAATGTTCCCTGGTAGTATAGTAAAGTTCTTTGGTAGTATAGTAAAGTTCATATGTAAAACCAATACAATCAGAGTCTTAGATTGGCACCCATTCATCATGAGAAATATTTAGTTCTAATCAAGTCATTTCAATCCCTGATACATAATAGCGAATATGTTTATATTTTTTCTTAATGAGTTTATTAGAATCATTGCTATGAAGTGTATCCATCGATTTATCTTTCATTTAGTAGCAATTACTGTCTAGTCCATTATATCTTTGTGAAATTGTATAACTCAAAATACATTTTCTCTTTGTTTTATATTTCAGTATTTTATCTTGAAACCTGAAGTTGGGATGATGAATAAACGTTATTTCACATAAGCCAGCAACGGTTTCACGAATACATTTCTTTTGGAGCGTATTAAGTTTGAAACTCCGACCTGTTTGCCAAGAGGCGCAGGGCGGCAGCCACAAGCACGTTTGCATAATTTGCATAAACATGAACACAGACACACACTAGTAAGGTTACCAATGCTTTCAGCAACTCTTTTTATTTCTCAGGGTACCGAAATAATGAGAAAAATTTGTTTACCTAATGAAATAATCTCCTTAATGACGTCATAGGTAAATGGTCCATTATTCCCTACCCATGAAAGTAATACGAGACCGCTACATTTTCAACCGAAATCTCAAATATTTGTTGAGGAAAATGATATTTCGTTGGAAATGTAAATACCAATAAAGAATTGTTTTTTGGAGAGTATGTTTTGGTTTCATCAAAATCTGTTGCAATTTTAACCAAAAATTTTATAGCATTTATCATCGGATAAATTTAATTACCATTTAAACGGCATTCAACATGTTCAATGTGCCGTTACTTTTGCCTCCGGCAACTTTACATTTTGTTGTTGATGATTTTAAGTACATCAATACTGAACAATTGACAATGATAATTTTAAAGATTACAGAGAGTTGTAAAATGACATTGAAATACGTCTTAAAAAGAAAGATGTAAAATGACGTTAAATCAACTTAACACATCCAACCAAACTCTAGTAATCTCATAATGCAGTGCAAAAAGGTGAAAATTTTCTTCATGCAGGTTTGAATTTGTTGAAATTTACTGTTGTTTAATGTTTAATTTGATTAGATGAAATAACAGGATGCATGTAATTTCATGATCTTAAGGCTTTTAAAATTTCAGATCTAAATTCAGCGTGTACCAACAAATATTGCTTAATTGCCTGGATATTTCTTTATCGCCAGTATTCTGAATATTATTTGATATTTTCTTTCAGTTTCATAAACATAAAAAACCCCTAGCAGCAAGCTTACACAAATTATCAATACACAGTGCACACATTAATTATGCATAACATTAGTCGCCATATTGGTGGTCTTGTATTACCTACACAAATTGATTGGATGTCCTCATTGAGGTTCACTCTACGCACTCTACACCGTGCACAATGGTCAATTGACCAGTACAATAGTTCACCAACTTCATAATAATGTTATTAATACCATTTTTATAGCACACCTCTTTATAAGTTTAACACACCACTACGTTCCTTGAAAAACCAGTATTTATATCTACCGAAATTTTGAGCACGACAAACTCTTATCTTAGGAGATTGGTGAATATGGACTTGTTGATGAAAAGTTTACTGACAAAGTAAGCAGAAATGGTAACAGTGTACCTATATGGCGCTAGAGCAATATTTTATTCCAAAGCCAGGGCAGACAGGACAGTTTTCTTCTGATGGTCCTGTATTACGGTCTTGTATTCCCTACACCTACCCTATGTCAAAATCATACTTTGTTGGTGATGACCTTGACCTTGAACAAGATTGACAAAGATTGTCAAAAATAATCACTTATTCCTATGATATAATAATATGATGTGCGAGTTTTTGCTGCAATAGACCAAATAAAAAGTTTGGTTTTGATTATCTACCATAGGGCCTGAAAAGGGGCATTCGACATTTGGCAACTTGCCAGGAGGGTTTTTTACACTGTTGAAAATCCTGTCAGGAGGGTTTTCGACAGTGTCGAAGAAATGGCTGTTCCACGAGTCCACCCTCTGCTTTATCAACACATAATCCAATTGGTCAATGTTATGATAGTGATTAACCCTTTGTTTTGAGGTGCAGCTGTCCTACCAAGCCTCGCGTCGAAAGCATGCAGTCAACAATACCCTCGTTCCCTTCGCTCACTCAGGTTTTATTGACTTCACGCTTTCGCCTGAGTTTTGGTAGGACAGCTACACCCTTAAGCACAGGATCAATCCCTATAAAATCAAAGTACTATCCTGTAAAGTTTGATGCTAACAGTCAGACAAACCAAAAACGAACTCACTTGGGAGAGGTAATGAGCCCTAGTCCTATATGATGAAACATAATGACTGCTTTCTATCAGATTCACATGAGTTCAGGGTCAAAAACGGGCGAGTTTGTGAGATTCACAGGAGACCTCAATTGACAACAAACAAAGATAAGCCCTAAAGGCTTTTGGGATCCAGACAGTATTAAAGGGCCCTCGAATGAGTGACTTGAAGTTGAATGATGCCGCGTGCAGCCTGCTTCCTCGAGGGTTGCAAGCATAGTTGCAAGACAGCGTACGTACGATCAAAAGTCGCATGCATAAACCTATGCGTGCCGCGCCGCATATCTGATCGGGCATGGCAGTACAGTACTTAGGCCTACTTTGCGACGGAGAATGAAACAATGGGTAATGAATAGGGCCTACGCAGTATCTTGCATGATCAGGTCGGCAGAATTTCTGGGGGAAAAAAAAAACAAAACAAAAAAACGCCAAGAAAGACGGCGCCAAGTAAAAAAAAAAAAACAAAACAAAACAAAACCGGCGCCAAAAAGGGGGGGGGGGGTCCGGACCCCCGAGACCCCCCCCCCCCCCCCTCTGGATCCGCCTATGCTCCCTACACACTCAGTGAGAGTACAGAGCCTTCACTGTTATGTAACAACCCTACTGGGAGCACAGGTCTAGTCTACACACACATGTTTACACACAGGCACTCCCTGTATCCCTAACACACACTGCTCTATGCTCCTAGTGTGTTCACTAGCAAGTATTATAAGAAAGTTTGTGAACTTTTCCCAATTCTATTGTTCACTTCCAAAGACTATATAATAACTCAGATGTCTGTTAAAGAAATAAAAGACTATTATAAATATATTTCTGTATCAGTATAAGAGGTACGGTGTATTATATAAAAGTTATAACTCCAAATTCTAAAGTTCACATACAATATCAGGCAAAACCCTTTGTCTTAGGGCTTGAACCACATGAACAAAGAAATCACAACATCATTAGAAACAACTTGATAATATATCCTCAAACAGACATTCACACAATATCAATCAGGACTTCATTGAGAAACTAAACCAGGTTACTATCGGTCCGACTGATATCCTGGTAAGTTTCGACGTTGAATCTCTTTTCACCAGTGTTCCAGTTCCAGAAGCCTGCGACATCATCAAACGGAGACTACAGGAAGACAACACCCTTGCCGATCGGACAGCCATGTCTCCTGATCAGATACATGATTTACTTCTCATGTGCCTCAACTCCACTTCCTTCCAGTGGCGAGATTCCTTTTACAAACAACAACAAGGCGCAGCGATGGGGTCTCCTCTATCCCCCATAGTTGCCAATATCTACATGGAAGAATTCGAAAGAACAGCACTTGAGGCAGCAACACTCTCACCAAAGCTTTGGGTTAGGTATGTGGACGACATCTTCGTAGTGTGGCAGCACGGCAGATCTGACATCGAGGACTTTCTTCAGCATCTCAACCATCACCGTCCAAGCATCAAGTTTACTATGGAAATGGAAAAGGACCAATCCCTTCCATTCCTGGACGTACTCATCACAAGGTCAGCAGCCGGGAATCCATCTCACCAGGTTTATCGTAAACCTACACACACAGACAGATACCTGAACTACACATCTTTCCACCACCCGTCGGTTCTTCAGTCAGTGTCTAGCACACTCCTCCGGAGGGCACACGCAATCAGCGACCAGGACCATCTTCAACAGGAGCTGCATCACATCAAAACAGCACTCATGACAATCAACGGTTACCCAGCCCACAAGGTGAAGACTAAGTTACCTCGGGCCCGGGCCCCAGATCCACCAGCGCTGGCCACGGTCGTACTCCCATACTTAGGCCACACATCTCACAAAATACAACGCATTCTCAAGAATGTCAGCATCGAGGTTAGACACCGTTCTTTCAGCAAACTTGACTCGACACTCTTCACCCACAAGGACAAGAAACCTACAGACGCCTACCCGGGAGTTTACAAGATACCATGCCAATGTGGCAAGGTGTACATCGGAGAGACAGGACGCAGCCTCAAAACCAGACTTAAGGAACATCAGACCAGCTTTAAACACAGCGATTGGGATAAGTCGGCAATTGTCAAACATGCCCAGCAACTCAATCACCCTATCGACTGGCCCAATACGAAACTCATCACCTCCATCAAACACTGGCACACCAGACGAGTTCGAGAAGCCATCGAAATACAACAACACAGCACAGTACCACAGGACAGCGGACTAGTCATCAACGACATTTGGCGACCTCTCCTAAACAGACGTACATCACAACATTAAACTACATTACCTCCCCCCCCCCCCCCCAACACAACACACTACTTGACGCCAATCGATAATCTCTAAACAGATTAACGGACCCGACAGGAAACGACTAACAATAGACTTAGACATTTGCGCGGCAAACTTCCGACACAGACACACATTTAGACCACGCAACCGTAAGCCACGCCCACTTCCGTTAACGGACCAATCAGAGGCCCGGAACGGCGAACACGGGCTCGCACAGTAACGGTACCCCGGTCCGCATAACTGCATAAATACTCGCCGCACTGCAGTTTTCCTCGAGTTAATCTCCTGACGATGAACAGAGCACACTGTTCGAAACGCGTCGAGACAGATATACTCCTTTACCGAAAGAATACCTTAGTTCAGAAACTCTCTTTCAGAACTACTCTACAGAGGAATACAAACAGTTCTTTTCAGAACTACTCTCTCCAAACTTCTGTGACCTACTCAGAACTTTCCTGATCTCGATCCCTCTTTCTTCCTTTTTCTTCTTTCCTCTTTCCATTTCACTTCATTTTTGGTGTACAAACACCGAAAACAAAAACCAAAAATAGTCTTGTGTAAGTGTTTAATTTAATTTCATTCCATTTCCATCTCTTTCCTTTCCTTTCACTTCTCCTAAATTCCTCTAAACGCCCCATAAGTGGGTTATTTTTTCACGAAAGAATATATCAACAGCCTTTTCACAGAGGCTCCCACATGGTGTTACCGAAAACCTTCAATTGTGAATATCAATCATTATAATTAGTATCTCAATACAAGTAAAGTAACTTTTTTCTTTGTTACAACATGAAAATATTTAGTGAAGTATCAGCGACACTTTCATGGTGGAGTTACTGAATGTTTAGTTTTTCAGGGTTACACCATGTAATTCTTTCAAGGAATAAGAGCCCTGAAAAGGGCTGGTGAGCTCCGCTAAGAGCTCTGTGGTTCTCGACGTTTCGATCAGTATGCTCTGATCGTCATCAGGAGAATGACTAGAATACTGCCCAGTGGAGGCTATTTATTGCCTACGGAGGGATCCGATTCACAGCCAGATTGGCGCCAATCGGAAATGCCCGCGAATTCTATTCACGGTTGCATTCTCATTCTGGTCACTGGTGGCGCTATAATTCCTCTAAACAGAGAAAGCACCGGACGGTGCCATTGTTTTCTCTGAATAAAGAACAAGGGCCAGATTTTCCGCTGAATGATTGCTCCCCTTAGAGCCGGTATTTAGTGAAGTATCAGCGACACTTTCATGGTGGAGTTACTGAATGTTTAGTTTTTCAGGGTTACACCATGTAATTCTTTCAAGGAATAAGAGCCTTGAAAAGGGCTGGTGAGCTCCGCTAAGAGCTCTGTGGTTCTCGACGTTTCGATCAGTATGCTCTGATCGTCATCAGGAGAATGACTAGAATACTGCCCAGTGGAGGCTATTTATTGCCTACGGAGGGATCCGATTCACAGCCTGATTGGCGCCAATCGGAATTGCCCGCGAATTCTATTCACGGTTGCATTCTCATTCTGGTCACTGGTGGCGCTATAATTCCTCTAAACAGAGAAAGCACCGGACGGTGCCATTGTTTTCTCTGAATAAAGAACAAGGGCCAGATTTTCCGCTGAATGATTGCTCCCCTTAGAGCCAGTATTTAGTGAAGTATCAGCGACACTTTCATGGTGGAGTTACTGAATGTTTAGTTTTTCAGGGTTACACCATGTAATTCTTTCAAGGAATAAGAGCCCTGAAAAGGGCTGGTGAGCTCCGCTAAGAGCTCTGTGGTTCTCGACGTTTCGATCAGTATGCTCTGATCATCATCAGGAGAATGACTAGAATACTGCCCAGTGGAGGCTATTTATTGCCTACGGAGGGATCCGTATCATATATATTCAACATGAATATATATGATAAGAAGAATGATTTCTTACCTAAAAAGAGACGAAATGAGAGTGAAGTCAGTAGACTGTTGTATGAAGCATCAGCAAAAACAATGTGATGCTAGCCCAGCAGCTACCACTTGCTTATCTCTCATTTGGAGGAGTTGGGTTGTTCAAGTGAACAAAAAAAATGGAGGGGGGGGGGTACATTTTCAAGGGCATTTTCAAGGGCTCAACAAATGTGCAATGAAGTTGAAATGGTTTTTGATAGACACGGTTTTAATTCAAGACTTGCCAATACATTGAATGTGGTTTTACCTAAGCCTACTCTTGAATGTTTTAAGAATAGTTTTAGATACGCTGGTGGTAAAATTTGGAATAATTTGCCTTATGTTCTTCAAAATACTAAATCTATGGATAGATTCAAACGCATTTATAAGGAAAGATATTTTAAATCTGTATGACACAATATGCCTAGTCTTTAACTGTACTTGACACGGTCCATCCATCTCACATTCCACTTTTATTTTAGTCTGCCTTAATCTCTCTCTCTCCCTCTCCCTCTCTTTCTCTCCTTTTTACCAATTTCCCCTATATCTTCTCTCTTTCTTCGTTCTATTTGTTATATGTATTTGTACTTTTAAAGTCATTTTATCAATTTCGCTTTTTAAATTCGAATTATTAAAGTGCTTCTCATTTTCTTATGTGCTATATTTATTTATAATGCTTATTATTCTCACAATTAGTTTTATTGCTGAATTATATATGACTATATTTGATTATTAACATGATTGATTCTCATTATTTACATTTTTATGTATTACCTTTTTATCTGTTCAGGACCAGAATGTAAAACAGATTTTATACCTGAATCTGATTCTTGTTATCCTGATTAAATACATTTCAATATTCTTTCGAATACTGTGTCGATCACGAAACTGCGAGAATTTGAATTTTATTACCATATGAGAACCTATTTGATGCGATATCTCCAGTTACAGCAACGTGAAGCGCCAGCGGTTTTTTTTTTTTTTGGGGGGGGGGGGGAGGCGCACATGCAGCCCGTGCCCTATTTTGAAACCCAAGATGCATACGTTAAATGCACCAGTCGAGCACTGTGTCCCCCTTTTCAGGTGATGAATTTATTTTGCATGGCGGTGAATTTCTTATTAAACAGGCCCCCCAAAAATCTGAAGGCCTTTTTCTTTTTTTTTTTTTTTTTTTGGGGGGGGGGGTGGGGGGTTGTCATACTACTTTGGACTTTGGAATAAAAAGGCATCCTAAAATCTGTTGATTTTTTCGGTTGCATATCAGAAGATTTTAGTAATATTGTGCCCCCTCTTTTACGAATAACTGGATTCGCCCCTGGTGAAGTACCAATATTATGTTGTTGTTTTTTTTAATAATGTTTTTATAAAATCAAAATGGAACCATCATGTGTTAAATGTGTTTACCTTTATAACACGTGTTTTTCATATATATGTTTTAATATTTCCAACGGGTGTGGAAATATACATTATTTCTTCCAAAAACTTTGTCGACTTTAATAAATGAGAGCCAAGTGTCTACCACTCGATTACTTAGAAATTACTGAAATGTAATAAAATTGATGGACGAAAGAATCAAATTTGAACTATTAATGCGAAGTTCGTTGTGTGTAATCATGCTTCTGTTAAGTGCGAAATAACTTCGTTCAGAAAACATACTATTATTTCCTACAGTGAAATCTGACGTAGAACATATAAAAAGAAGACGCTAATAAGAGACATTTCGAGATTTCCGATAGGCCTACGATCAATATCGATATCAGGAATTAATCTGCCTCTCAATCCTTCTCTCTAGGTAATGCTAGAACATTTGTGACATAAGACTGTCTATTATATTTAGAAAGGTTGTGAGGTTGTGTAAAAACCTGTTATACTACTACAATGTATTTGCAAGTTCTCCAAGGTGTGGTAAAATTGCATAATCCTCTCGGCCCTCAGATGGTAAACAAGTCTAACTTTTGGGGCTAAAATAACTTCTTGGGAAATTTGAGGCGCTCTTTCCATTCGTGCTATAAATACTTCCAACAATGGTTCATTACTGAAATAGCATAGGCTACCTTGTTTATCTTTAAATTTAAATGTAAAAAGTATAATCCTCTCGGCAGTGGCGTAGCAAGGATTTTTTAAAGGGGGTGGGTGTCTTTTTACTCAAAAATTATCTGACAAGCAAAAAAAAAACAAACAAACACACAAAAAAAACCAACAAACAACGATTATCAGCAATTCTAAAGGGGGTGTTTTAACATCAAATAACACCAAATGGGGGTGTTTGAACACCTAAATCACCCAAAACACCCCCCTCCCCCCTCCCTCGGTAAGCGCGTGCCTTTCAGCTCTCTGATGGTAAACAAGATTAACTCGAAATTTTGACTTTTGGGCTAAAATAACTTCTTGGATAATTCGAGGGCGCTCTTACCATTCGTGCTAACCATATATATTCCCACAATGCTTCATTACTGAAATAGCATAGGCTACCTTGGTCATCTTTTTTCAAATTTTGTTCTGGTCTTCATGATAAATTTTTATGCTCCATCTCGACCATTATTTTATAAATTTCATACTCTTACTATTCATGATATAAACAGATTCCAAATAGCTGCAATTATGCATCGATACTTTTCTAGTAGTCTTCCTCCTTATTTAATGGCCATGTTTTCTTTAAACCACGAAGTTCATGATTATAATACTCGTAACGTAATGAAATTTCATGAATGGAAAGTAACTTCTAGTCATCTCCAAAAGTCAATTCACCATTTTGGAAGTGTTGTTTGGAATTCCTTGCCCACCTCAGTAAGACATATCCCATTTCTTAATTCTTTCAAGAGGAAGCTCAAATTATACTTATTATCTTTTTATCAGTAATTTTAAAATTTGAGTTACTATCCATAATAGTATGATTTTTCCTTACTTTGCCTCTCCCGCCATAATATCTAAATTTTATACTTTGTTATATACTCTACGCCTTTGTGACCATCAACTTGTCAAGCCTCAGTAGGCTTTTAATGATGGTCCTTTTTGTTCTTCTTTTTTTTTTGTTGTATTAATTCATGTATTATACCTTGTATTTTTTATTTTAAATGCTTTGTATATGTTGGTAGAGGATAGTTCCTACAACTCGCAGTTACATTTCAGTTTGACGTCATAAAAATGAATATGTATAAGCTTGCGAAGGCAATGTACGTAGTCTTGGTTCAAGTTGGAACACCAATAGGTCAGAGGTAGGTCAGAGGAGTGTCTGGCGGCTTGTTAGAGCAGTCAATAGCATGACCAAAAGGGGAGGGGGAGGTGGAGGGAGAGGTGGGGGTCATGCAGAGCCGACGTCCAAGCCCATTTGCGTTGGATTTTTGCTTGTCTCATGGGCAGGAGCGTCAGATGGGGGGGGGGGGGGGGTGTCACAATGCGACTGCATTCCCTTTCATCCTAAACCCTCATGACCATGCTTAGTTCAATAGACATAGAATGTAGTAGGCCGGTTAAATTGAATAGGATTTGTAGCCAAGCAATGTAGGCACTATTAGTCTTAGGTCAGCAAACTTTGGTGGGGCAATTGGGCAAGTTCTTTTGTGAGTGTGTGTGTGTATGAGGGGAGTAAAAGGAATTTTGATGGGCAATTGTGTATAGAGGGTGCAGTATTAGGGGAGTAAGAAGAATGTTGGGTGGAGCAGGAGTTGAGTATTGAGAGAATCATTGTGGGTTAGAGTTTTTAGAGTTTTGGTCAGATTGCTTTGGAGATCTCAAGAGAGTCAGACCTTGTCTGATGTTGACTGAGTGATGAGGGAGTGTAGGCCGCCAAGAAGGTGATTGTTGCAGGCTATGCATGCTGCTGGCATAGCAGAGTTTTTCCTTACCGGCAGGTTCCAGGCAGTACAGGCCGTGGTAGAAAGCCTCCTCAGCCCTCACCTCACCTTGCATTATGGTTTTCATCTGAACTGGACGAGCTGGGCTCGTAGTCACTCGTAGATACTTATATTGGCTCGTAGTCCTAATTCATCGATGGGTTGGTGCTCAAGGTCTATATACCCAGACATCGTAGCTAACTGGCAGTCTTCAACTCAAGTCTTCAACTCAAGTTCATGAAGTTGCGGGTCAGGGACACACCGGTCAGACTTCGCACGTTACTTCACACATCGGGTTACTTCATACATTGGTCACTTCATGCATCTCTTCAGTGGACTCAAAGAGGAGGTTGTCCTCATGAACCCTTCACATGGACTCTAGAGCGGGTGTTTCTTTTTAGTGTGTGTACACACCAATTACTGGTCCAGTGTAGGTAGTTTCATTCTTTCATAATTAAATAATAATACTCCGAAGGATGAAATAGTCATTGCTGGCAATATATTGTTTGTTCTTTATGATAATATTGAAACTTGGCACAATGTAATTACATGTGATTATACATTGATAATATTGGAACTTGTGAATTATTTAATCACCTTGTATACTCTATTTCCTGTTGACTACAAATTATTTTACTTTGTCAATTATTTCGCGTTCATACATTATTGAGCAGATGGCTCTGAATTAAATTTATTTTTACTATATATGTATTGGTGAAGTCGCCTGTTTATTTTGTTGTGCCTTTGATACATGTTCATTTCAATACAGGATCTAACTTATCGTCAGAATAGTATTTACAGGACTAATATCTGACAGGGGGGGGGGGGTGGCAATAAAGGTATAGTACCATTCATGATTTTTTAACGCCTTTCAATTACCAGCCTCTCCATGGTTACAAGAAGCAGACAGGGGCGGCGGAGCATCTTTCAAAATGGGGGTGGGGGGCACCAGCATAAAAGGCGCATCTACAAGGATGAATTTTGTGACATATTGGCATTATCCGACAGTCTAATTAACATGATTAATACATTATCTTCTTCCTTTTTATTGTGGTTCTGGACACTGTTTCAGCTTCCCTAATTAGCAGTTGTGTGTTATGTCTAATGATCCATGTGCAATCGAGGGTTAGGGTTAGGGTTAGGGTTAGGGTTTAGGGTTTAGGGTTAGGGTTAGGGTTAGGGGTTAGGGGTTGGGGTTAGGGTTAGGGGGGTTAGGGTTTAGGGTTTAGGGTTAGGGTTAGGGTTAGGGGTTAGGGGTTGGGGTTAGGGTTAGGGGGGTTAGGGTTAGGGGTTAGGGTTAGGGGTTAGGGTTAGGGGTTAGGGTTAGGGGTTAGGGTTAGGGGTTAGGGTTAGGGTTAGGGTTAGGGTTAGGGTTAGGGTTAGGGTTAGGGTTAGGGTTAGGGTTAGGGGTTAGGGTTAGGGTTAGGGGTTAGGGGTTAGGGTTAGGGTTAGGGTTAGGGGTTAGGGTTAGGGTTAGGGCTATATTTATTTCAGGAAAAGGACCTCCGTGTACCTCAAAAAAGACCTCTTTGTACCCCAAAAAAGACTGTACCCCAAAAAGGACATTTATGTACCTGGCCATTTTCGGGTACATGTCCTTTTTGGGGTACATAAAGGTCCTTTTTGGGGTACATGAGTCTAAATTCGGGTACATGAAGGTCTTTTCTCAGGGTTACGGAGGTCCTTTTTATGGTACAATTAGGTCTCTTTTGAGGTACATTGTGTCCTTTTTGAGGTACATTAGTCTATTTTGTGGTACTATGAAGTCTTTTTTGAGGTACAAGTCTAATTTGGGGTACATAAGTCTATTTTGAGGTACATGTCCTTTTTGGGGTACATGGGACTGTCGTGTACCACAAAAAAGACCTTTTAGTACCCCAAAATAGACAATGTACCTCAAATTCGCCTTTGTTGTACCTTTTCAAAGTTTTGTTTATTTTTTAAAACAGAGATGTGTATTTTAAAAATTTACTAATGGAAAATGATGAGAGATAAATCAGAAATTACTGTATGAAAGGATTTAAATTATCGTTGTTTAATAATGGAAATATAAGAAAAAAACAAAAAAAATCACTTTTGATTGATTTTTCGTGTTTAAAAGTCATCTTTAATCAGTAATTGCAGGATAATGCATAAAGAACCGAAAAACTGGTTATAACGAGTACGTCCAGAAATTAGTACTCTCCTTCATATCTTTGGGGCATCCTATAAAATTGATTATTGACAAAATAACGATATTTTTTGTACCTCGTTGTCGTTATCAAAGATAAAAAATAATTGCACCAAAACGAGGGTGTTTAATGACATCGCGCTCACGGCGCTGCATTCTAGCGTTACGTAGCGCCCTCGCGCTCGGCCTCTAACCCCTAAGAATAACATCGTGAATTTGAGAAAGCTAACACAGACAAGGTAAATATTATTTATCAAATTTTGATTTATGTGTTACTGTCAAATATGCACGTCATATCTATTTTGAATTTAAGCTGTGTATGTTACAGATGCGAGAAGAGATTTCATGATTAGAGGAAAAAATTAAACTATAATCAGGGCTAGAAATCTACCGACACGTTAACCCTCATCGTCCCCAGAACTCTGGGGCTGAAATCCGGCTCTGTGGCGATGGCAGCATATAGTCTACCACTCATTTTCCCAGCTGAACTTATGTTGGACTATGATTAAAAAGAACTGTTCGATGTATTTCACTGACGTTTTATATAGGTATTGCTAAACTGATTCCTCTCAGTCTCATTTTGAAATTTTAACACGAATCACAGGTTAGTCAGACAATGATCCCACTCATTTTGACAATTTGTCCATGAAGAACGTATGATGGGGAGCCCCTTGTCTGTGCACCTAACATTTCACTTGAAATTGACAAGCTTTTCCTTTAGTGTTCCTCTAATGACTGACCTCATTCTAATCCTCATATCCTAGAGTGTAACTGTGCCGAAAATCTGATTAAAATTCCAATAAGACCAATTTCATTTTCACAAGAATAGGTGACGCTGTCATTTTGACACTAAAAAAGGGAAGGTTCCCTTGTCTGCGCACTCATTCACTTAACACGCAGTTCGGGATATTTTGCATGAAAGGTGGCATTTTCAAGGCATATGAGTAAAAATGCATAAAATAGACGTTCTTCACCAGTTTTTCCCCATTTTTTCGCTGATACATATCACTAATATTGATATGAAGATGACTGTGTTCATTGCGTCTTTTGTGATGTTAGAATCGCGCAGTTACGCATAGTCTAGATCTATATGCGCAGACATGATGCACCAAATCATACATGTTTTCCTCTCACACAAGGAAAAAAACGATCGAAATTCAGTATCGTTCGACAAGACGGCAGAACAAGTCCCCTACCCCTTTGTTTGCTGTTATATTTTCCTTTAAAAATTAATAACCAATTAATAGATCCTATATTCTTTCTAATATTCAGTCAGGTGTTTCTGCAGAGATTATGCATGTTTGAGGCTGTACGTCATCCATGGAGAAAATTACGTTTATTTCTTGCGTACAAGAGGTAAAGAACCCAAATTCAGTGTTCCACCATAGGACTGTCAGTGATCATGGTGAGTACATGTAGATTATTCATGTTTATTTTCAAATAAAGGTATTTGTTAAATATAAAGGCTTTGAAATGATTAGAATAATAGTTAACTATGCTGCACCTGAAACAATTTGATGTATAATGAAAGAAATTAAGCATAATGTAGGGCTCTCTCTTGCCCTACCATAGGCTATATCTTGCCCTAATCTCCCCCAGAACTCTTGGGCTTAAAATGGCTGCTGCGGCATACCTCTGTCTTGCCCTTGTGCAAAACTTTTTCTTCATTATCAATTGAAAAACGTTTATTAATTTCTTTGAAATTTTCACAGGTTACTCGGACAATGATCCCACTCATTTTGACACTTCGTCCATAAAGAACGTACATGTTTTCCTCTCACACAAGGAAAAGACGAGCGAAATTCAGTGTCGTTCGACAAGACGGCAGAAGAAGTCCCCTACCCCTTTGTTTGCTGTTATATTTTCCTTGAAAAATTAATAACCAATTAATGTATTCTTTCTAATATTCAGTCAGGTGTTTCTGCAGTGATTACGCATGTTCGGAGGTGTACGTCATCCATGGAGAAAATTACGTTTATTTCCTGCGCACAAGAGGTAAACAACCCAAATTCAGCGTTCCACCATAGGATTGTCAGTGATCATGGTGAGTACATGTAGATTATTCATGTTTATTTTCAAATAAAGGTATTGTTAAATATAAAGGCTTTGAAATGATTAGAATAATAGTTAACTATGCTGCACGTGAAACAATTTGATGTTTAATGAAAGAAATTAAGCATAATGTAGGGCTCTCTCTTTCCCTACCATAGGCTATATCTTGCCCTAATCTCCCCCAGAACTCCGGGGCTGACAGTGACTGCTGCGGCATACCACTCTCTTGCCCTTGTGCAAAACTTTTTCTTCATTATCAATTGAAAAACGTTTATCATTTTCTTGGAAATTTTCACAGGTTAGTCCGAAAATGATCCCGCTCATTTTGACACTTCGTCCATGAAGAATGTACATGTTTTTCCTCTCACACAAGGAAAAAACGATCAAAATTCAGTGTCGTTCGACAAGACGGCAGAACAAGTCCCCTACCCCTTTGTTTGCTGTTATATTTTCCTTGAGAAATTAACAACTAATTAATGTATTCCATTTAATATTCAGTCAGGTGTTTCTGCAAGAATTACACATGTTTGGGGGTGTCATCCATAGAGAAAATTACGTTTATTTCCTGCGTACAAGAGGTAAACAACCCAAATTCAGTGTTCCACCATAGGACTGTCAGTGATCATGGTGAGTACATGTAGATTACTCATGTATATTTTTAAATAAAGGTATTTGTTAAATATAAAGGCTTTGAAATGATTAGAATAATAGTTAACTATGCTGCACGTGAAACAATTTGATGTTTAATGAAAGAAATTAAGCATAATGTAGGGCTCTCTCTTGCCCTACCATAGGCTATATCTTGCCCTAATCTCCCCCAGAACTCTGGGGCTGACAATGGATGCTGCGGCATACCTCTCTCTTGCCCTTATGCAAAAGTTTTTCTTTATTATCAATTGAAAAACGTTAATTAATTTCTTGGATATTTTTACAGGTTAGTCGTATACAATGATCCAGCTCATTTTGACACCTGAAGAATGTAATAAATTTATTTCTTCTTCTTTTTTTCTTCTTCTAGAAAATTGCTGCTTCAGAGTACTGAAGATATATCGCACTGGGAGTATGAGAGGAAAAACGACGGAAACTCAGAGTCCTACGACAAGAAAGCACCATGCCCCTCCAATTTTCTGTGCTGTAATTATTTTCTATAAAAATGAACAACCGTTTCATACGTTTTATTGAATGTTTTAACAGGAATTCCTACAATGATTACGCTGATTTTGACATGTCATCCAATAAGGATGTATGCGTATTCCATCTTCCCATCTATCTTTCCATTCATCTTTCAACCGATTCTATGTTTTTATTTGTTATTCTTTCCTTCTTTCTTTCTGGTCGCATTTTGTGCTTTGTTGGATGGGTTCGAATCCCATGAAGTTCCAGATATCACTTCAGAACTTTCATTGGTGGCAACAGCATGAAATGAGATCTAAAGCTTTATATTCCTAACTAATTACATCATCCACATGCATATCCTTTTGAAATAAGAAAATCTTGATTATGTAATAATGTAGGGTGTATACCTATAGGGGGAAACTGTCATGCAGTTGAGTCTGAAATAAAGTCTTGAATTTAATTCATGTACAGGTATCATACAAGTTACTCATTGCAGCATTGTTGCACGTTATCCACAAAGAACGTACTCATATTTCTTGCGTAAGAGAGGAAAGCGACGGAAATTCACAGTCCTACGACATGACAGCAGCATGCCCCCAATTTCCTGTGCTGTAATTATTTTTTATAAAAATGAACAACCGTGTAATACATTTCATTGAATATTTAACAGGAATTCCTGCAATGATTACGCTCATTTTGGCATCCACTAAGATCGTATGCGTATTCCATCTTTCCATCTATCTTTCCATGAATCAACCGATTTTATCTTTTTATTTGTTATTCTTTCCTTCTATCTCTCTGTCATCCCATCTTTCTGGTCGCATTTGTGCTTGTTGGATGGGTTATCATTCATGCCTGTCTGAAGCCCTTACCTCCCCCGGACCTCTGGGGCAGAACGAGGGCTGCAGCAGCATACCCCTCTTCCCCTGCTGTAAATTATTTTTAATTATAAATTTTAAAAATGCTTGATAGATTTCTTTGAAATTTTCAACATGTTAGTCGTACAATGATCCTGCTCATTTTGACATCTCGTCCATGGAGAACGTATGTAATTCTCTCGTATAAGAGGAAAACGACTGAAATTCAGCGTCATACGACAAGACAGAAATTTAGGAGTTTTAAGATAAATTCCCCCTTGTTTATTTTTGAATTGAGGCATGCATGAAGTTCATAGCTGTATTCTTATAACTTAGGGAAATGTGCCTATTCTTAACTTAGTTAAGTGAATGTATCAGAGTTACATGTAGAATTACTCTGGGTACTATTCTATAAAAAACAAACTTTTTATTTGGTATATGTTTGAATGCTGAGCTTCTTCCACCATGTTCAAATGATTATGATTCGGTATCGAAAAATGAATTAAAGCTTGAATCTGAATATCTGTGCACACGCTTATGCCCAAAGACATATAAATTGCTAACAATGTACATAGAACAGTGCACCAAAACCACTGAATTTTACATTAGTTTGGGATGGACAGTGCACTGTACATATAGGCAGCATAGAATATTGTACATATTGACCATACTGTGAGTGCCACACAGTATGCAGTTAATTCCTGCTGGTATGTCCGGTCACAACCTTTTAAGCCTGTTGCTATGGTCACCGGAGTTAATGTTTACTTTATCGACGAGCTTCACTCTACTCTCTAGATCTATCTGGATTAACTCCGGATTTACTCGTGATCATTGAACATTTTATGTGTTTTCATAAGGTCGGAAAATGTTTGTAATTACGGCTTACAAGGCCTAAAGTTAGGCCTAAAGTTAGATCTAGATATAGACTATGCCTGCAGTGCAGTGCAGTGCAGTGCTGCACTGCTGTGCCAACGTAGCCTACTTGTCACTGTCTAAGACTATGATGAATACTGACAGTGTCATAACTTTTCATCTAGTCCCCCTTATTGTCTTAATTTCTCTTTCATATTAACAATTCAGTGCCAGGGCACTTGTCTCCCAGAACTCCTGGCCTGACATTCTGCTGCTTTCTGGTGAGGGTAGCTGTGCAAGGTATGGTATTGCCGGTATTGATAAATTTGAATGTCCCTTTTTTTTTCTTTATCGTTTTATTTTTAAAACTATGCATGTAAAAACCATTTACGATATTCAAACTAGCATTCCTGACCTAGAATATGCAAGGGAAAATTCAAAATAAGCCTCTCAATTCCTGCATTATTGTGCATACTTAGAGTAGTCTACTTGTTCTTTCTTGAACACAGAACTATAGACTCTAACTTTAAGTTCATAGATTTGTACATTTCCTGTGAACCCCTAATATTCCTAAATAATTACGCTCATTTTGGGATGTCATCCATGTAGAACGTATGCACATTTCTTGTGTACGAGAGGAAAACGACGGAAATGCAGGGTCCAGCGACAAGACAGCAGCATACCCACATTTCATGTGCTGTAATTATTTTCTGTGAGAAATTAAACGTTTCATACATTTTATTGAATGTTTGACAGGAATTCCTACAATGATTACGCTGATTTTGACGTGTCATCCAATAAGGATGTATGCGTATTCCATCTTTCCATCTATCTTTTCACTCATCTTTCAACCGATTCTATCTTTTTATTTGTTATTCTTTCCTTCTTTATTTCTGGTCACATTTTGTGCTATGTTGGATGGGTTCGAATCCCATGAAGTTCCATATATCAATTTAGAACTTTTATTGGTGGCAACAGCATGATATGAGGTCAGCTTTATATTCCTAACTAAATGACATCATCCACATATCCTTTTGAAATAACAAAAATAAGAAAATCTTGATTATGTATGGCGTACCAAAATGTACGGGAGAAACTGCCATGCAGTTGAGTCTGAAATAAAGTCTTGAATTTAATTCATGTGCAGGTATACTACAAGTTACTCATTGCAGCATTGTTGCATGTCATCCATGAAGAACGTACCGGTACGCATATTTCTTAAGTAAGAGAGGAAAACGACGGAAATTCAGAGTCTTATGACAAGACAGCAGCTAGCATTCACCCCATTTCCTGTGCTGTAATTATTTTCTATGAGAAATTAACAACCATGTAATGCATTTTATTGAATGTTTTAACAGGAATTCCTACAATGATTACGCTCATTTTGGCATGTCATCCACTAAGAACGTATATGCGTATTCCATTTCCATTCATCTTTCAACCGATTTTTTATTCGTTATTCTTTCCTTCTATCTTTCTGGTCGCATTTTGTGCTATGTTGGATGGGTTCGAATTGGCTTGCAACGTGCACTCACGTAATCACGTCATGGTGCAATTTCATGTTTCGAGTACTTTCGTAGGAAAACATCATTTACGAAGTGTTGGGTCTACACTTCGCTATTTTACCTGCCAGTAAACAACAAATAATTATGTCTCTACGTGAGGTTATGTGAGGTTTTATCAACTTTACCCAACAGTTTATCGCGATTTCTTAAATTGCAAGTGCTTTTATTGAGACTACTAATGACGTCATTCAGTTTTTTGACAACAATTGTCTTGCGAAGATTTCGTTGCAACAAAAATCGAGAACTTTCCGAGCCCTGGTTGGAATGAAATCGTGAGTAATTTAACGATTCCAAGAGATTTGCAATTGCAAAGTTTATTTTTGTCATATTTCAATGTATTGTATTGTGCAGAAAAGGAAAGAAAAAACCCCGAGAAAAGACCTTCATGTACCCGAATTTAGACACATGTACCCCAAAAAGGACCTTTATGTACCCCAAAAATGGACATGTAACCCAAAATGGCCAGGTACATAAATATCCTTTTTTGGGGTACAGTCTTTTTTGGGTACAAAGAAAAACGTTTATTAATTTCTTTGTAATTTTCACTGGTAAGTCGGACAATGATCCCACTCATTTTAATAATTTGTCCATGAAGAACGTACATGTTTTCCTATCACACAAGGAAAAAACGATCAAAAGTCAGTGTTGTTCGACAAGACGGCAGAACAAGTCCTCTAGCTACCCCTTTGCTGTTATATTTTCCTTGAGAAATTAACAACTAATTAATGTATTCTATTTAAAATTCAGTCAGGTGTTTCTGCAATGATTACGCATGTTTGGGGGTGTCATCCATGGAGAAAATTATGTTTATTTCCTGCGTAAGAGAGGTAAACATCCCAAATTTAGCGTTCCACCATAGGACTGTCAGTGATCATGGTGAGTACATGTAGATTATTCATGTTTATTTTCAAATGAAGGTATTTGTCAAATATAAAGGCTTTGTAATGACTAGAATAATAGTTAACTATGCTGCACCTGAAACAATTTGATGTTTAATGAAAGAAATTAAGCATAATGTAGGGCTCTCTCTTGCCCTACCATAGGCTATATCTTGCCCTAATCTCCCCCAGAACTCTGGGGCTGACAATGGCTGCTGCGGCATACCTTCTCTTGCCCTTGTGCAAAACTTTTCCTTCATTATCAATTGAAAAACGTTTATTAATTTCTTGGAAATTTTCACAGGTTAGTCGGAAAATGATCCCACTCATTTTGACACTTCGTCCATAAAGAACGTACATCCTCTCACACAAGGAAAAAACGATCGAAATTCAGTGTCGTTCGACAAGACGGCAGAACAAGTCCCCTACCCCTTTGTTTAATGTTATATTTTCCTTGAAAAATTAATAACCAATTAATGTATTCGTTTTAATATTCAGTCAGGTGTTTCTGCAAGGATTACGCATGTTTGGGGGTGTCATCCATAGAGAAAATTACGTTTATTTCCTGCGTACAAGAGGTAAACAATCCAAATTCAGTGTTCCACCATAGGACTGTCAGTGATCATGGTGAGTACATGTAGATTATTCATGTTTATTTTCAAATGAAGGTATTTGTTTAATATAAAGGCTTTGAAATTATTAGAATAATAGTTAAATATGCTGCACCTGCAAGAATTTGATGTTTAATGAAAGAATTTAAGCATAATGTACGGCTCTCTCTTGCCCTACCATAGGCTATATCTTGCCCTAATCTCCCCCAAAACTCTGGGGCTGACAATGGATGCTGCGGCATACCCCTCTCTAGCCCTTGTGCAAAAGTTTTTCTTTATTATCAATTGAAAAACGTTTATTAATTTCTTGGATACAATGATCCAGCTCATTTTGACACCTCGTCCATGAAGAATGTAATACATTTATTTCTTCTTCTTCTTTTTCTTCTTCTAGAAAATTGCTGCTTCAGAGTACTGAAGATATATCGCACTGGGAGTATGAGAGGAAAAACGACGGAAACTCAGAGTCCTACGACAAGAAAGCACCATGCCCCCCAAATTTCCGTGCTGTAATTATTTTCTATAAAAATAAACAACCGTTTCATACATTTTATTGAATGTTTTAACAGGATTTCCTACAATGATTACGCTGATTTTGACATGTCATCCAATAAGGATGTATGCGTATTCCATCTTCCCATCTATCTTTCCATTCATCTTTCAACCGATTCTATGTTTTTATTTGTTATTCTTTCCTTCTTTCTTTCTGGTCGCATTTTGTGCTTTGTTGGATGGGTTCGAATCCCATGAAGTTCCAAATATCACTTCAGAACTTTCATTGGTGGAAACAGCATGAAATGAGATCTAAAGCTTTATATTCCTAACTAATGACATCATCCACATGCATATCCTTTTGAAATAAGAAAATCTTGATTATGTAATAATGTAGGGTGTATACCTATTGGGGGAGACTACCATGCATTTGAGTCTGAAATAAAGTCTTGAATTTAATTCATGTGCAGGTATCATACAAATTACTCATTGCAGCATTGTTGCACGTTATCCACGAAGAACGTCTACATATTTCTTGTGTAAGAGAGGAAAGCGACGGAAATTCACAGTCCTACAACATGACAGCAGCATGCCCCCCAATTTCCTGTGCTGTAATTATTTTTTATAAAAATGAACAACCGTTTGATACATTTTATTGAATATTTTAACAGGAATTCCTGCAATGATTACGCTCATTTTGGCATGTCATCCACTAAGATCGTATGTGTATTCCATCTTTCCATCTATCTTTCCATGAATCAACCGATTCTATCTTTTTATTTGTTATTCTTTCCTTCTATCTCTCTGTCATCCCATTTTTCTGGTCGCATTTGTGCTTGTTGGATGGGTTATCATTCATGCCTGTCTGAAGCCCTTATCTCCCCCAGAACTCTGGGGCAGAACGAGGGCTGCAGCAACATACCCCTCTTCCCCTGCTGTAAATTATTTTTAATTATAAATTTAAAAAACGCTTGATAGATTTCTTTGAAATTTTCAACATGTTAGTCGTACAATGATCCTGCTCATTTTGACATCTCGTCCATGGAGAACGTATGTAATTCTCTCGTGTAAGAGGAAAACGACCGAAATTCAGCGTCGTACGACAAGAGAGAAATTTAAGAGTTTTAAGATAAATTCCCCCTTGTTTATTTTTGAATTGAGGCATGCATGAAGTTCATAGCTGTATTCTTATAACTTAGGGAAATGTGCCTATTCTTAACTTAGTTCAGTGAATGTATCAGAGTTACATGTAGAATTACTCTGGGTACTATTCTATAAAAAACAAACTTTTTATTTGGTATATGTTTGAATGATGAGCTTCTTCCACCATGTTCAAATGATGATGATTCGGTATCCAAAAATGAATTAAAGCTTGAATCTGAATATCTGTGCACACGCTTATATGCCCAAAGCCATATAAACTGCTAACAATGTACATAGAACAGTGCACCAAAACCACATAACTGAATTTTACATTAGTTTGGGATGGACAGTGCACTGTACATATAGGCAGCATAGAATATTGTACATATTGACCATACTGTGAGTGCCACACAGTATGCAGTAATTCCTGCTGGTATGTCCGGTCACAACCTTTTAAGCCTGTTGCTATGGTCACCGGAGTTAATGTTTACTTTATCGACGAGCTTCACTCTACTCTCTAGATCTATCTGGATTTACTCCGGATTTACTCGTGATCATTGAACATTTTTGTGTTTTCATAAGGTAGGAAAATGTTTGTAATTACGGCTTACGAGGCCTAAAGTTAGGCCTAAAGTTAGATCTAGATATAGACTATGCCTGCAGTGCAGTGCAGTGCTGCACTGCTGTGCCAACGTAGCCTACTTGTCACTGTCTAAGACTATGATGAATACTGACAGTGTCATAACTTTTCATCTAGCCCCCCCCCCCCCCCCCCCCCCCCTTATTGTCTTAATTTCTCTTTCATATTAAACAAGGCAGTGCCAGGGTACTTGTCTCCCAGAACTCCTGGCCTGACATTCTGCTGCTTTCTGGTGAGGGTAGCTGTGCAAGGTATCGTATTAGTACTGATAACTTTGAATGTCCTTTTTTTTTTCTTTATTGTTTTATTTTTAAAACTATGCATGTAAAACCATTACGATATTCAAACTAGCATTCCTGACCTAGAATATTCCAGGGAAAATTCAAAATAAGCCTCTGAATTCCTGCATTATTGTGCATAATTAGAGTAGTCTACTTGTTCTGTCTTGAACACAAAACTATAGACTCTAACTTTAAGTTCATAGATTTGTACATTTTATTTCCCTGTGAACCCCTAATATTCCTACATAAATAATTACGCTCATTTCAGCTATGTCATCCATGAAGAACGTACGCATATTTCTTGTGTACAAGAGGAAAATGACGGAAATGCAGGGTCCAGCGACAAGACAGCAGCATCATGTGCTGTAATTATTTTCTGTGAGAAATTAACTGTTTCATACAGTTTATTGAATGTTTTGACAGGAATTCCTACAATGATACGCTTATTTTGACGTGTCATCCACTAAGGACGTATGCGTATTCCATCTTTCCATCTATCTTTTCACTCATCTTTCAACCGATTCTATCTTTTTATTTGTTATTCTTTCCTTCTTTCTTTCAGGTCGCATTTTGTGCTCTGTTGGATGGGTTCGAATCCCATGAAGTTCCAAATATCAATTCAGAACTTTCATTGGTGGCAACAGCATGAAATGAGATCTAAAGCTTTATATTCCTAAACTAATGACATCATCCACATGCATATCCTTTTGAAATAAGAAAATTTTGAATATGTAATAATGTATGGCGTATACCTAAAGGGGAGACTGCCATGCAGTTGAGTCTGAAATAAAGTCTTGAATTTATTTCATACAAGTTACTCATTGCAGCATTGTTGCATGTCATCCATGAAGAACGAACCGGTACGCATATTTATTGCGTAAGAGAGGAAAACGACGGAAATTCAGAGTCGTACGACAAGACAGCAGCATTCCCCCTATTTCCTGTGCTGTAATTATTTTCTATGAGAAATTAACAACCATGTAATGCCTTTCATCGAATGTTTTAACAGGAATTCCTACAATGATTACGCTCATTTTGGCATGTCATCCACTAAGAACTTATATGCGTATTCCATTTCCATTCATCTTTCAACCGATATTTTATTTGTTATTCTTTATGGTTGCATTTTGTGCTATGTTGGATGGGTTCGAATTGGCTTGCAACGTGCACTCACGAAATCATGTCATGGTGCAATGTTTCGAGAACTTTCGTAGAAAAAACATCATTTACGAAGTGTTGGGTCTACACTTCGCTATTTTACCTGCCAGTAAACCACAAATAATTATGTCTCTACATGAGGTTAAGTGTGGTTTTATCCACTTTACCCAACAGTTTATCACGATTTTTTAAATTTCAAGTGCTTTAATCGAGACTAGTAATGACGTCATGCAGTTTTTTTGACAATTGTCTTGTGAAGAGTTTGTTGCAACAAAAATCGAGAACCTTTCCGAGCCCTGGTTGGAATGAAATCGTGAGTAATTTAACGATTCCAAGAAATTTGCAATTGCAAACTTTATTTTTGTCATATTTTAATGTATTGTATTGTGCAGAAAAGGAAAGAAAAAACCCGAGAAAAGACCTTCATGTACCCGAATTTAGACACATGTACCCAAAAAGGACCTTTATGTACCCCAATATGGACACGTACCACAAAATGGCCAGGTACATAAATGTCCTTTTTCACTGACGTTTTATATAGGTATTGCTAAACTGATTCCTCTCATTTTGAAATTTTCACACGAATCACAGGTTAGTCGGACAATGATCCCACTGAGTTTGACACTTGTCCAAGAAGAACGTAGTCTCTACATGTTTTCTTCTCACACAAAACGATCCAAATTCAGTGTTGTTCGACAAGACGGCAGAACAAGTCCCCTAAACCCCTTTGCTGTTATTATTTTCCTTGAGAAATTAATAAACCAATTAATGTATTCTTTTAAATATTCAGTCAGGTGTTTCTGCAATGATAATGCATGTTTGGGGGTGTCATCCAGGGAGAAAATTATGTTTATTTCCTGCCTACAAGAGGTAAACAACCCAAATTCAGCGTACCACCACAGGACTCAGTGATCATGGTGAGTACATGTAGATTATTCATGTTTATTTTCAAATAAAGGTATTTGTTGAATATAAAGGCTTTGAAATGATTAGAATAATAGTTGAATATGCTGCACCTGAAACACTTTGATGTTTAATGAAAGATATTAAGCATAATGTAGGGCTCTCTCTTGCCTTACCATAGGCTTTATCTTGCCCTAATCTCCCCAGAACTCTGGGGGCTGACAATGGCTGCTGCGGCATACCTCTCTCTAGCCCTTGTGCAAAACTTTTTCTTCATTATAAATTGAAAAACGTTTATTATTTCTTAGAAATTTTCACAGGTTTTTCGGACAATGATCCCACTCATTTTGACACTTCGTCCATGAAGAACGTACATGTTTTCCTCTCACACAAGGAAAAAACGATCGAAAATTCAGTGTCGTTCGACAAGACGGCAGAACAAGTCCCCTACCCCTTTGTTTGCTTTTATATTTTCCTTGAGAAATTATAACCATTTAATGTATTTAAAAAAATATTTAGTCAGGTGTTTCTGCAATGATTACGCATGTTTCGGGGAGTCATCCATAGAGAAGATTACGTTTATTTCCTGCGTGCAAGAGGTAAACAACCCAAATTCAGCGTTCCACCATAGGACTGTCAGTGATCAAGGTGAGTACATGTAGATTATTCATGTTTATTTTCAAATAAAGGTATTTGTTGAATATAAAGGCTTTGAAATGATTAGAATAATAGTTAATATGCTGCACCTGAAACACTTTGATGTTTAATGAAAGATATTAAGCATAATGTAGGGCTCTCTCTTGCCTTACCATAGGCTTTATCTTGCCCTAATCTCCCCAGAACTCTGGGGCTGACAATGGCTGCTGCGGCATACCTCTCTCTAGCCCTTGTGCAAAACTTTTTCTTCATTATAAATTGAAAAAACGTTTATTAATTTCTTAGAAATTTTCACAGGTTATTCGGACAATGATCCCACTCATTTTGACACTTCGTCCATGAAGAACGTACATGTTTTCCTCTCACACAAGGAAAAAAAACGATCGAAATTCAGTGTCGTTCGACAAGACGGCAGAACAAGTCCCCTACCCCTTTGTTTGCTGTTATATTTTCCTTGAGAAATTAATAACCATTTAATGTATTTAAAAAAATATTTAGTCAGGTGTTTCTGCAATGATTACGCATGTTTCGGGGTGTCATCCATAGAGAAGATTACGTTTATTTCCTGCGTTGTGCAAGAGGTAAACAACCCAAATCCAGCGTTCCACCATAGGACTGTCAGTGATCAAGGTGAGTACATGTAGATTATTCATGTTTATTTTCCAATTAAAGGTATTTGATGAATATAAAGGCTTTGAAATGATTAGAATAATAGTTAACTATGCTGCACCTGAACCAATTTGATGTTTAATGAAAAGATATTGAGCATAATGTAGGGCTCTCTCTTGCCTTACCATAGGCTTTTACCTTGCCCTAATCTCCCCCAGAACTCTGGGGCGGACAATGGCTGCTGCGGCACACCTTCTCTAGCCCTTGTGCAAAACTTTTTCTTCATTATAAATTGAAAAACGTTTATTAATTTCTTAGAAATTTTCACAGGTATATCGGACAATGATCCCACTCATTTTGACACTTCGTCCATGAAGAACGTACATGTTTTCCTCTCACACAAGGAAAAAAACGATTGAAATTCAGTGTCGTTCGACAAGACGGCAGAACAAGTCCCCTACCCTTTGTTTGCTGTTATATTTCTCCTTGAGAAATTAATAACCCATTTAATGTATTTTAAAAAATATTCAGTCAGGTGTTTCTGCAATGATTACGCATGTTTCGGGGTGTCATCATGGAGGAAGATTACGTTTATTTCCTGCGTGCAAGAGGAAAACAACCCAAATTCAGCGTTCCACCATAGGACTGTCAGTGATCAAGGTGAGTACATGTAAGATTATTCATGTTTATTTTCAAAAAAGGTATTTGATGAATATAAAGCTTTGAAATGATTAGAATAATAGTTAACTATGCTGCACCTGAACCAATTTGATGTTTAATGAAAGATATTAAGCATAATGTAGGGCTCTCTCTTGCCTACCATAGGCTTTATTTGCCCTAATCTCCCCAGAACTCTGGGGCTGACAATGGCTGCTGCGGCATACCTCTCTCTGCCCTTGTGCAAATCTTTTTTTCATTATAATGAAAAACGTTTATTAATTTCTTAGAAATTTTCACAGGTTATTCGGACAATGATCTCCACTCATATTTGCACTTCGTCCATGAAGAACGTACATGTTTCCTCTCACACAAGGAAAAAACGATCGAAATTCAGTGTCGTTCGACAAGACAGCAGAACAAGTCCCCTACCCCTTTGTTTGCTGTTATATTTTCCTTGAGAAATTAATAACCATTTAATGTATTTAAAAAAATATTCAGTCAGGTGTTTCTGCAATGATTACGCATGTTTCGGGGTGTCATCCATAGAGAAGATTACGTTTATTTCCTGCGTGCAAGAGGTAAACAACCCAAATTCAGCGTTCCACCATAGGACTGTCAGTGATCAAGGTGAGTACATGTAGATTATTCATGTATATTTTCAAATAAAGGTATTTGATGAATATAAAGGCTTTGAAATGATTAGAATAATAGTTAACTATGCTGCACCTGAACCAATTTGATGTTTAATGAAAAGATATTGAGCATAATGTAGGGCTCTTCTTGCCTTACATAGGCTTTATCTTGCCCTAATCTCCCCAGAAACTCTGGGCGGACAATGGCTGCTGCGGCAACCTTCTCTAGCCCTTGTGCAAACTTTTTCTTCATTATAAATTGAAAAACGTTTATTAATTTCTTAGAAATTTCACAGGTTATTCGGACAATGATCCCACTCATTTTGAAACTTCGTCCATGAAGAACGTACATGTTTTCCTCTCACACAAGGGAAAAACGATCGAAATTCAGTGTCGTTCGACAAGACAGCACAAGTCCCTACCCCTTTGTTTGCTGTTATATTTTCCTTGAAAATTAATAACCATTTAATGTATTTTAAAAATATTCAGTCATGTGTTTTTGCAAATGATTACGCATGTTTAGGGGGTGTCATCCATGGAGAAGATTACGTTTATTTCCTGCGTGCAAGAGGGGTAAACAACCCAAATTCAGCGTTCCACCATAGGACTGTAAGTGATCATGGTGAGTACATGTAGATTATTCATAACATCTTATTTCTGTGATGTAATTTTTTTTTTGGAGAAATTAACAACCCTTTTATGTACTTCACTGAATATTTAAGCAGGTGTTCATACAATGGTTCGCTCATTTTGGCTCGTCATCCATGAAGAACCTTTCTTGTGTATGAGAGGAAAAATCGACTGAAAATTCAGCGGCCCACGACAAGACAGGTAATAATTATCGTACATATGATGCGCCATGTTTATTTTTAATTTAAGTATATTATAGACTTATAGAAGGCTTTAGAATATTAGAATAGTAGGTAAATATCTTGTATTTGAAAGGGATTTGATGTTAAGTGGAAGAAATTAATCTATATCAGGCTATCTTTAGCCCTCATCTCCCCCAAACTCTGCAGTGTGACTGCTGGTGCAACTCCCATCTCAGTCTAGAGTGTAATGCAAATTTTATTTTTTTCTGTGAGAAATTAACAACCCCATTTAATGTGTTTCAAAAGAATTTGAAATCATGTATTCCAGCCATGATTAGTTCATTTTAGCACACTATCCATGAAGAATGGTACGGATATTAATTGTGTAAGCAGAGGAAAATGCCAGAAAAATTGCGCGTCTATGACAGGTCATGTCTATCCCACTTTTGTGCTGTAACTTGAGATCTAGATATTTTGCAAAGAGAAATTACTAACCATTTTCATGTACTTTATTCAAATCTTTCAACAGGAATTCCTACAATGATTACGCTCATTTTAGGATGTATCCATGTAGAACGTACGCACATTCTTGCGTACGACAGGGAAACCAAACCAAAATTCACAGTCTATATATAAGACGGTAATTGATGGGATTAGATACTGTATGCTTTCTGAGTGTAATGTGTATTTTGAAATTACATTTTGTACAGAGTAATTAGCTTTTGATTTCTTAGAATAATAGTTAAATGTCTTGTTCTGAGAAGATTTAATGTTTATGTCATTCTGTCATTTGGATATCCTTCCATTCTGCTGTCATTTATTTCATCCCTCTTTACATCCTTTTTTCGATCATCTCAACCATCTCATTTTCCATCCACTCTTCTGTCAATCCATCTTTCTTTGATGTATTTTCATTCTTCTGTCATTGTTAATTGTCATTTTATCCTTCTTCTCTTATTGTTCTGTTCGTCTATGTTGTATTCATCTTTTGTCCTTCTATTTTTTCATTCATTCCATATATCTCTGTCAGCTTTGTTATTTATTCCACTCTTTCATTTTGTGCTCTGTTGGATGGGTTCGAATCCCATGAAGTTCCCAATATCAATTCAGAACTTTCAATGGTGGCAACAGCATGAAATGAGGCTACCTAAACTTTATATTCCATAACATTTTCTCTTCATTCTTCTATCATTTTCATCCACCCATCTCTATATTGTCCACTCTTTTGTCAATCTATCCTTTCTTCTCTGTATCCTTTAATTTTTAATTTTTTAATATCCTTCCATGCTTTTATCACATTTTGTATTGGAATTATACATGAATCAAGTTTCTGAGCAATTTTCGGTCTGACATGAAGTACAAATTATGCGTAACTTTGTAACCGCATACCCGGGGGTCGCGACTTTGGTCTCAAAAGATTCGCGAAATGTGAAGGAAAAAAGTCCTGAAATTTCAGTGCGTGATTATTTAGCATAAAAAATTTGTCGCG